>PVKS010002510.1:88650-117298 GCA_004027875.1 Aplodontia rufa
TTTCTTTCTCTTACTCGATTGCTTCAGCTGTGGACTCCAGCACTACATTGAATAAAAATGATGAGAGTGGGCAATCTTGTCTTGTTTCTGATTTTAGTGGAAATGCTTTCAACTTTTGTCCAATTATTATTATACTAGCCAAGGGTTTGGCATATATGGCCTTCACAAAGTTAAGATAAGATCCTTTGATCCCTGTTTTCTCTAGAGTTTTGATCATAAATGGGTTCAGGATTTTATTGAAGTCCTTTTCTGCATCAATTGAGATGATCCTATGGTTTTTGTCCTTAATTCTGTTTAAGTAATGAATCACATTTATTCATTTGCATATATTGAACCAGCCTTGCATACTTGGAATGAAGCCCACTTGATTATGATGAATTATCCCTTTTTTTTTTCCCTAAGAGAGACGGACAGTGAGAGAGTGAATCAATTTTATTTAGTTTTTCATGTGACTGTCGGTTCTCAGAGACTTCGTTGTGTATGTGTTGCTGGGGTAAGAACTAGCGTTCTTGTGCATGACAGGCAAGCGCCCTAACTGTTGAGCCACCTCTCCAGCCTGTAAATTATCTTCTTGATGTGTTTTTGAATGTGGTTTGCTAGAACCTTATTAAGGATTTTTGCATCAGTGTTCATCAGGGATAGTGTTTAATAGTTTTCTTTTTTTAATACACTTTGTTGGGTTTTGGTATCCACAGTTATGGTTGCCTCATTAAAAGTATTTGGGAGATTTCCTTCCTTTTCAAATTTTTGGGATTGCTTGGAGAGGTGTAAATGCCTCCTCATAGGTGTGGTAAAACTCAGTGGGAAATACATCAGGTACTGGGCTTTTCTTCTTTGGAAGGCTTTTAATTGTTATATGGATTTCAGTGCTTTTATTGTGCTGTTTAGGATTTCAGTATCTTGCATCAATTTGGGGGATGTTTTATGTGTCCAAAAATTTGTCCATGTCTTCCAGATTTTCTCATTTACAGGATTATAGTTTTTCAAAATATGTTTTGATAATCTGTTTGATTTCCATAATGTCAGTGGTGATCACCCCCTTTTTGTTGATGATTTTTTTAATTTCCTTTGAGTTTTGTCCTTCTTTTACCTAGATTAGCTTGGGGGCTGCAATTATATTTATTTTTTCAAAGAACCAGCTCTTTGTTTCATCAATAATTTTTATGGTTTTTCTGTTCTAAATTTCATTGATTTCAGCTCTGATACTGATTATTTCCTGTTTTCTCTTGGCTGTGGACTTAGATTATTCTTTCTTTTGTAGGGATTTCTGGTGGAACATAAGCTTATTTATTTGAAATTTCTTCTAATTTTTTTTTTCCAGGCCTGAGGACTGAACTTGGGGCCTTGCGCATGATAGGCAAGCGCTCTGCCACTGAGCTAAATCCCCAATCTCTCTTCTGATTTTTAATGTAGGCACTCTGTGCTTTAAGTTTCCTCCTTAGGAATGCTTTCATGCTGTCCCACAGTTTTCAGTATGTTGTATCTTCATTCTCAATCTTTCAAGATTTTCTTTATTTCTGCTCTCATCTTCTTGGATCCATTCTTCATTTAATAATGTATTATTCAGTCTCCATGTATATGTGTGTTTTCTGTTATGATTTTTCTGAATTGTTAGGGTCATGGTGTCATGACCTGATAGGATACATGGAATAATATCTTGTTTTTTGTACTTGCTGAGATTTTCCTTTCTGAGCTAGAATATGATCTGTTTTGGAGAAGTACGCATGTGCTGTTGAGAGGAAGGTATACTTTGCCAATTTGTGATGGACCTCAACATAATAATACTGGGAGACTTAAATACTCCCCTATCACCAATAGACAATCTTTCAAGGCAAAAAATAAAAACAAACAAACAAAAAAAAAAACAATAAAGAGATCTCCAGTCTGAACTACACCATAAATCAAACAGACTTCACAGACATCTATAGAATATTCCACCCCAACTGTTGATTTATATTTATTGGTTCTTTTTATTATTCTATTCTAACTCTCCCTTTCCTTTATTTTACTCTGGTTGCATATGAGAGAAAATATTTGACCTTTGAATTTCTGAATTTGGCTTGTTTCATATGGCATGATATTCTCTATTTGCATCCATTTACCAGCAAATGGCATAATTTCATTTTTTATGACTGAATAGAACTTTATTGTGTGTGTGTGTGTGTGTGTGTGTGTGTGTATCTCACAATTTCCTATTCCAATGATGTACTGATGGGCATCTGGGTTAATTCCATAATTTAGCTATTGTGAATTTTTCTGCTATAAATATTGAGATGGCTGTATTGCTGTAGCATGCTAATTTTAAATCTTTTGGTAAAATATCAGAGTGGGATAGCTTCCTTGCTTTTTGAGCAGTCTCTATACTGCTTTCCAGAATAGTTGTACTAACCTGCAGTTCCACCATCAGTGTACAAGTGTACCTTTTCCCATACAACCCTGCCAGCATTTATTATTGTTTTTATTCTTGATCATTGCCATTCTGACTGGAGTGAGATGAAATCTTAGTGTAGTTTTGATTTGTATTTCCTTGATTGCTGGAGATGAACGTTTTTTCATATATTTGTTGGCCATTTGTGTTTTTTCTTTTGATTAGTTTCTGTTTACTTCTTTCGCTCACTTATTGATTGGGTTATTTGCTTTTTGGTGTTAAATTATTTGAGTTCTTTGTGTATTCTCAATATTAATCCACTATTGGAGGAGTATCTGGCCAAGATTTTCTCTTATTCTGAAGGCTCTCTTTTTATGCTCTTAATCATTTCCTTAGTTGTGCACAAGCTTTTAAGTTTGATGGCATCACACTTATTTATTTCTTAGTTTTATTTTTTTGTGCTTTGCAGTTCTGTTAGAAAGTTGGTACCAACACCTATATGATGGAGTGTTGACCCTGTTTTCTTCTAGCAGTTATAAAGTTTCTGGTCAAACTCCCAAGTCTTCAGTACATCTGAATTTGAGTTTGTGTAGGGTGAGAGAGAGGGGTCTAATTTCATTTTTTTTTTTTTTTGTACCAGGGATTGAACCCAGGGGTCCTAACCACTGAGCAACATCCCCAGCCTTTCTTTTCTTTTCTTTTCTTTTCTTTTTTTTTTAAAGAGAGATGGACAGTGAGAGAGAGAGAGAGAGAGACAGACAGACAGACAGAGAAAACTAATTTGTATTGAGTTTTTCCATGGCTTTTGTTGCTCTGAAACTTAGTTGTGTACATGAGTGCTGGGGTTTGAACCCGTGTACTTGCACATGCTGGGCAAGTGCTGTAACTGCGGAGCCATCGCTCCAGTCCTCCCCCGCCATTTAAAAAATTTTTATTTTATATTTTATTTTGAGACAGGATCTTACCAAGTTGTTTAGGGCCTTACTTAGCTTCTGGGAGTGACTTTGAACTCACGGTCCTTATACCTCAGTCTCCCAAGTCGCTGAGATAATAGGCATGCACCGGCTTCTAACTTCATTTTTGTACATGTAGTGGTCCAGTTTTCCCAGCATTGTTTGTTAAAAAGGTTGTCTTTGGGATTGGTGGCTCAGCAGTTCCAGCACGTGCTTGGCATGCTTGAGGACCTGGGTTCAAACTCCAGCACCACAGAGAACAAATTGTCAGAGCAATGAAGGCAACATGAAAAATTAAATAAAATTGATTCATTCTCTTTCTCTCTCTGCCTCTTTCTCTCACTATCCCTTTCTCTTTAAAAAACAAAGCACAAAAATCAAAAAACAAAAACCAAAAAACCAAAAACAAAAACAAAAAGATTGTCTTTTCTCCAAGATTTATTTTTGGCACTTTTGTCAAATATCAGGTGGCTGTCATTATGTGGATTTGTCTCTGTGTCTTCTGTTCTGTTCCATTATTATTCATGTCCATTTTGATGCCAATACCATGCTGTTTTTGTTACTAGAACTCTATAGTGTAATTTCAGATCAGATATTGTGATGCCTCCTGCTTTTCTTTTCTTGCTTAGTATTGCTTTTGCTATTCTGGGTCTCTTATTTTCCCAAATGAATTTAAGAATTTTTTTTTCTAATTATGTGAAGAATGTCTTTGATATTTTGATAGGGAATTGCATTGAATATGTATGTTTCTTTTGATGAAATGGCCATTTTGATAAAACTGATTTTCCCTATCCAAAAACACGAGTTGTCTTTCCACCTTCTAAGGTGTTCTTCAATTTCTTTCTTCAGTGTGTTACAATTTTTATTGTAGGGCCCTTTTTCCTCCTCGTTTGGATTAATTCCCAAGTATTTATTTTTTTTAAATTTTAGGTTATTGTGAATGGAATGGTTTTCCTGATATCTTACTCAACTGAATCACTTATTGGAGTATAGGAAAGCTGTTGATTTATAGGTATTGATCTTGTATCCTGTTGCTTTGCTAAACTCATAAGTTCTTGAAGTCTTTCTGGTGGAGGTTGGTTTGTTTGTGATTGTTTTGGTCTTCCAGATACAGGATCATATCATTGGCAAACAGAAATAGACTGCTTCTTTTCCTATTTGTATCCCTTTAGTTCCCTTTTCTTGCCTCATTGCTCTGGTTAATGTTTTTGAGGACTATATTGAATAGGAGTAGTGAGGATGGACCACTGAGGTGGTCAAAATAATTGAACATATGAGGAGGTCACTGCCTACGTCCAACAGTCTTTCTAATTCTTCTTGAGCTATGTACTGATAGAGCAAGGGGTAGGGGTTGTTAACCCTTTACTGTTTTTCTGTTGCTCTCTGAGCTGCCAGTTGGAGTGGCCTAAGATTGAAGCAGGTTGGTTTAAGACTCAGCTTAGATTTTCACCAGTTTGTGGTGGGCTGGGTCAGGATGTATTGTCTGTTGGCGTATTTTGCTTTTGGACCAGTTGAGTGCATTCCCAGTGTACAGGTTCTGCAGCATTTGTGGGGGGAGATCCAGCAGGTGGCACTGAGGTCTTATCAGTCCTTAGATCTAATCAAGTTTTGTTGGGTGAAGCAGACATCTCTTCTGTGGGTGTGATTCTCAGGACCCTTCAGAAAATCCAGAGGGACCGATTCTTCAATCACTGCTGCCCAGGAGCACAGCCTTCCTGAGCTTAATCCTTGAGTTTATTCACATTTGCCTGCTCAGACTCAGACTCCTGGCCTGCCTCAGGTGGTCATGTGAGCCACCAGACACAAAAGAGAAGCCAGTTGGTCTCTTTTTAGCCTTACCAACTTGAATTCCCATGGTTAGCTCTACTTGCACTTCACATTCTGTCAGGCCCAGCCTAGGTCCCTCAGTAGGTGCCTACTGGGATACTGTGACTGTCTATCTCTGTCTCTGTCTCTGTCTCTCCTTCTCCCCCACCCCCCATTCTCTCCTTCCCTCTCTCCCTGTCCTCTCCTCTTCTCTCTCTCTTTCTTGTGTGTTTATTCTGATCTTGTGGGTCCTACAGTCACTGCAGCCCCTCGCTTGACCTAAGATTTTTTATTTCACTTTTTTTGAGGGATATTTTACTTGATTTAGAATTTGAGGCCCCCCCAGCATTTTTAGGGTATCATTGTGTTGTGGCTTGCTTAGTGTCTGATAAGACATCTAGAATCATCCTTATTTTCTTAGTTAACTTGCATGCCTTTTGGTGACTACTTATAGTGTTTTTACTTTTTCAGTGCTGTTCAAGAATTTATTTATAATATATCTTGTTTTGTTAAATGCTTTCTTTTTTCTGTCTTCTGCTACTTTCATATTTATCTTTATGGGCTTGTTGAATTTGTTGTTTCTGTAGGTTTATTGTTTTCATAAGGTTTGGAAAGTATTTGAACTTCCCACCTCTCTCCATCATTCCTTCCTTCTCATCCTATCCCATCTATTCCTTCCATTCATCCATCCATCCTTCCATCTTGTTTTTCTGTTTTTCATTTGGACCTAAAGTTTTTTATTTCTACTTTTTAAAAACTTTTTTTCCTCTTTGAATGATGCATTTATCCCCCTGCTTTTAATCCTACCTAATGAACTTTTCATTCCAGGTATTTTATTTTTCTTTTGTTAATTTTCCATGCTATCTTCCATTTACTTTGACATATCAGAGTGCCTGTGGGCATATTCATAACATAATTTCACCTTGTTGGTGGAACCATGGGAAAAGAGGCTTTTTCATGTGTTATTTGTGGGAGCAAAAAGTTGCTACAACCCCTATTGAAGCAAGTTGCTAGCATCTATTAAAATAGTAGTCCCCCTTATTCGTGGAGGAGACATTCAGATCTTCAATGAATGCTCGAAATTGCTAATTGTACTGAACTCTATGCTTACTAAGGGTTTTCTTACACATATATAACTGTAATTAATTTGTGACACAGACATAAGAGAGGAACAAAAATAATAAAATAGGGGGTAGAGGGATGACTCAGCAGTTGCTTGGCACATGTAAGGATCCAGGTTTAAACCCCAGTACCACATACACAGCTAAGTTTTGGAGAAACAAAGGCCAGATGGAAAGATATTTAAAATTGATTCTTTCTTTCTCTCTCACTCTCCCTCTCTCTTTCAAAATAAAATAATAAAATAGAATGATAAAACAGTTTATAGCAATCAAAATCCTGTGAGTGTGTTCTCTCAAAATATCTTGTACTTTATGTTTTCACTTAATGGAAGCACTTGTGGCTTCTCTTTGGCATGCTTTTGTTTGCAGCTACTCTTGTACTTGAAGGCCAATATTAAGTTAAATAAGGGTTACTTAAACACATATTCTTTCATTCTGTAAGTCAGGGGGCTCTTAAGTGACCAACAGGCAGGTAACAAACACAGCATTTGGGGTTGGGGATTTAGCTCAGTGGCAGAGCGCTTGCCTAGCATGCGCAAGGCCCTGAGTTTGGTCCTCAGCCCTGAAAACAAACAAACAAACAGAAAACATAGCATTTGTACATTGGACAAAGGATGATTCACACCCTAGGAGTGACAGAGTGAGATTCCTAATGCTACTAAGGGTAATTTGTAACTCAAAACTTACACATTGAGGAGCTGGAGTTGTGATTTAACATTTAAAGTGCTGGTCCGGCATGTGCGAGAACACAGGTTCAAACTCTAGCACCATGTACATGAGGAAGTGTTGGAGCAGCAAAAGCCACAGAAAAACTAAGTAAAATTAATTCTTTCTCTTTCTTTTCTCACTGTCCCTCTCTGTCTCAAAACAAAACAAAAGAAAACAAAATTTATACATTGATTATTTTTGGACTTTTCCATTTCATATGTTTTATTACTGTTGACCTTGGATAACTGAAGGTGTGGAAAGCAAACAGATAAGGGGAGGGAGGAGTACTTCGTACATACATATTTATGTAACATATGGTTATAATAAAATGTGTAATCAACAATTTTAATAATTAGTATGAAATTATAGTAATTTTATGTTATTTGTACCATAAAATTAAAATTATTAGTTATGATATGACTATATTTAGGTATGCTTATTTGTCCATATGATATGGTTAGTGTATTGCATAATGAGGTTTTAGTCTGTGACAGAGGGTATATATATTATGGCAGTGTCACAAGATTACAATGGTGCGGAAAAATTGCTGTTGCTTACTGAAATTGTAGACACTGACCTCGTAGTACAACACATTACTCATGTGTTTATACTGATGTAAGCAAAGTGTTGTGCACCAACTGTATAAAAATATAATATGTACAAATATGTATGGCATATAATACTTGATAATAATAATAACTGGGTCTATTACCAGTTTATATATTTACTATACTATACTTTTATCATTATTTTAGATTATACTTCTACTTTTAAAAAAAGTTCACTTGAAAACAGTTTGTTGTATTATACTGGCAGCAGCCTCATATGTCTCCTGTTGACCATGTCTCTTGATTATATCATTTCCAATGTTGTTTTGTTCATCATGGCCCTACTAGTGACAGGTTATACCATTTGTATATAGTATGTAGTCCGTGTATAATTGGCTCTGCTATCCAGGTTTGTGTAAGTACACTTTATGATGTTAGTACTGTGGTGAAATTGTCTAATGATGCATTTTTCAGAATGTATCCTCATTGTTAAGTGATACATGACTGTATGTGGTTAAGTGGAAATAATAGAACATAATAATCTTTGTGTTCAGGAGGGATAGAATTAAGAATATATATTCATATTTATATGAAAGTTTCATAAGTAACTAATGTAAAAGTTATTTTTTGGGGTGTTGCTGATCACATGATAAATAGGGCTTAGAAGGAGTCTGTTCACTGTGTACCTTTTGATATTGATTGATTTTTGAGCCATCTGATTATATTGCCTATTAAAAATAAAATCTGTAAAAGGTCTTAAGGAAAATATTTTCTTTCTTTCTTTTTTTATCAGTAAGCTAAAAAAGCTAAGTGAAGATAGTTTGACTAAGCAGCCCGAAGAAGTTTTTGATGTATTAGAGAAGCTTGGAGAAGGGTAAGTATAAAAATATGAAAGTAGTATTATAGATGATGACAGAACTGTTATAAAAACTATATTACATTAACTTTTCAAGTAGAGTATATTTGCTTGAATTGAATACTAAGTAAATCTGACAGTTAATATGGAATTTTAAGAATCAGATTGTGTTAGATCTGGTAATCATATCTTTCAGATAAGTTTGGGGTGTGTGTGTGTGTGTATATGAAAAGCAAGAATTGTGCTGTTAAATGATTTCCAAAAGTTTATTAGTTCATCTCATATGGCATGCTTATTAATAAGGTTGAAAGACTTTGACTTTGTTCGGTAAGTGACATTGGGCCACCTTTTTGGCAGATTTGGGCCCATTTTATTTGGGAAAAGGTAAGTGGTAGGTATGAATTGAGTATATTGGTGAAGAAATCAGTACATGTGTGTTGAGTAATAATTAACATGGTTTCAAAATAATAGAAGAGGGACACAAACATACTGCTTTTTTTCAGGGGGAGGGCGGGTACAGGGTGTTGAACCCAAAGGTACCTATCTTACCACTGCGTTATATCCTGAGCCCTTTTAAAAAACTTTCGCTAAATAGCTTAGGGCATCCCTCAGTATTGACAGTGTCCTTTAACTTGTAACCATCCTGCCTCAGCTTCTTAAATCTCTGCGATTACAGGCATGTGCCACTGTGCCCAGCTAACAATGCATTTTGAGCGCAGAGAAAAGTAGGAATGACAAAATGTAAGAAAGCTTCCAAAATAATAAAAGTTACAAAGCAGGATGAAAATTTGCTTAAATTAGCAAGAACAAGGAAAAGCAAATAAAGGGAAAATGTAAAATAATAAACTAAATACAAGATGGAATAAAATCAGGTGTATTTTTACTAAACGTTAATTCTCATTCTAATAGCTTGTTAAAAGATGAACTGTTTAAAAATTAGAAATGTAAAATGTAGGTAGCTGTGTGTTGTGAGACCCGTGTAGAACAAAAAATGAAAATAATGTGATATTTTCTATAAAATCATTGAGAGATAAAGTATGAATAAAATCCAAAAAGAAAGTATAGTAATGGCAGAATTTAGATAAATTAGTTGAAATTAGATACAGTGAAATAAAAAAAGACATTAGGTAATGAAATCAAGAGTTTATCACAAAACATTTGTGTTATACAACATAACAGCTAAATTTTTGATGAAAAAGCTATTAGTAATGTTGGGAATCTAATAAAAGTATAGTTGTATGGGATATTTCAGTATATGTCTTTCAGTGTTGTACAGATACAATAGAAAAAAGAGTGTATAGAGAGCAACTGTTTTCCATACAATGGATTATATATGTAAATATATACAAAGTACTTATGTATTTGTGTATGTATGTATATATGTATATATGTGTGGCTGTATATATGTATATATTCATATTTATATATGTGCATATATATGCATATATATGATATAAATATAAATAGATCAACCTCCCCATTGCATTCTTCCATTTTTTCGGGATGTTTGTTAGACCTAGAAAAATGTCAAATGTAATTTAGAAATATAGGTATTTTTACAGGTCATGTCTTCTAATTGTGGTCTACTACATTAGAAGTAAGTAATTATGAAATGATCAAAATCCCACTAATTGGAAATTAGGAAAGATAAATCTGGGGTAACCCATGGATTGAAGAGGATATTACAGATTATCTAGAAAACAATACAAAGGAGAGTACTTTGTACCAGTATCTGTGGAATACAGCAGAACTAAGCAGGTAAAAAGCTTTAGTTTTGGGTTGGTGGTTGTCAGGTCTGGTGTGTGGAGGTTCTTTGTGGCCTCCTGGTGGTCACCATGGTGGGGCCCCTCCTGTTTCCCTGAAACCACTCATCTACAGTACTAAAGGGAAGAAGTACAGTAGAAAAGCAGCTCAGATTATGACAGGGGCCTACAAACAAGGAAAAAAAATAGAAAAATTGAAAAATGAAAAGGCTTTGCATCTCAACCTTCTTGATGAAAAACTGCAGTGGTTTCAGAATGATCTGGATTCCCCCCAAAAGTGTGATATTCAAAGAAAGATGCTTGTGAATTAATTGAAAAGTATTTAAATAGATTTAGCAATGAGCTGGGGCAGACTGAGTTAATAGGTGAAGATTTAGAGCATTTGAAAATAAATGTGAACATATATAAAAAGACTTTATAGTCTATTGATATAGCTACTTGGCATGTGAAAGCTTTGCCTAGACTCTAAGCAACTAAGGGTGACAATTCAAATGACTTAAATTTTACCACTAAATCCCAGGACTATCAATATTCAATTTGTCACTTTACTGTCTTCAGATCTAAGAAAGAACTAATTTGGGGTTCTTGAAAATTCTTTCCTTGTAACTACTTCCTTCACCAAAACTATATTGGTAGCAGGCTGTGATCAGGAAGAGAGAAAACCACTCTGCATACTATGAGTGCAACAAATTTAGTATACATTTAAGAGCTTAAACGAATTGTTTGAAATAGGCATACAAAGGTCATAGAAACTGTTAGAAAAAGTGGGAGAAGCCAACACTAAAGATCTCATCCTGAAGTGCTGAATTTCTTCATAATCTGCGGGAATCCCAAAGAATCTTTGGGAAGCTTCCACTAAGTATCTCAGTTTGTAGCAGTGTAACAGATATCAGAAGCTCAGCAGTAATGTCAATGTGCATCTCATGTTTGCTAGCGCATTTGTTAAAAATGTGTCTGGAAGGGGCTGGAATGGTGGCTTAGTGGAATTGCAATTGCCTGGTATATGTGAGGACCTGGGTTTGGACCCCAGCACCACATACATAGCTCTATGTCAGAGCAATGAAAACCAGATGAAAAACTAAAGAGGGAGTTGATTCTATCACTCTCCCTCTCTCTCTCTTAAAAAAAAAAAAAAAAAAGGTCTGGAAAATAATGATTTCGCGTTAACTTTTGCATTCAGATTTCATGCATATTCTCAATGGCAGTCCCCCAAATTTACTTTGAGTATCAAATGGAATAAAGTACTTTAGAGGGTCTAAAGAAACAGGAGATGGAATCAAATTCATTTTGTTGAAATAGCTAATATTTCAACAATATTTCAAACTTGTCACTTTTTCACTTGTTTTGAAAGACTGTAAATTTGAAAGTGATTCTGCATAGGTTCCTAATGTTAGGAAAAAGGAAACATCCCAGGTCTTCTATGACTTGTTTTTCTTTCTCTTCTGTAGAATTGATGTAGTGTGAAGATAATGATCTTTGGAGTCAGAAAGTCTTTGAATTCTGAATTTGCTAGTTACTGGTGTCTGAGTCTCAATTTCCTCATCGTTTAGGGATGATAAATAGTATTGTTCCTCATGATTAAGAGGGATGAATTTGATAATACACGTAAAACATCTACCATTAGTACCTGACATCTCTCAGTAAGAACTCAGCAAATGGTAGTAGTTTTTAGCCTTGTTTTTTGGTTCATACTCAATTACAAATAACTCATTGTGCTTTGCTTTTTAAAACACATGAATATTTAGTTGGCAAAGTTTGAAGAGTTGAAGCAGAGACACTTCTTGAGCAGGTGACCATTAAATCCTTTTTCTCATTTTATTTACCTGTGAGTGTATGGTCTTTATCTTGAGAAGAAGTGAAAGGAACATTTGAGGAGACCTTGGTTTTATTATAACTCAGGGAGAAAGAACCAGAAGGCTGAAGATTCCCTTGGTGGAGGGTTTCAGCTGCTCTTAAGTAATCTGAATAGAGGTGGGACTTTTAATATTCTGGGGATTTTTTTGTTTAACATCACCAGTTTCTCCTAACTTGAGACTTTGAATGTTTTAAATGCACCTTTCCTTCTTTTAATTTCCATTTATATCTTCTTAATGCTGCATTTGAGTTGACAAACGGTAAGTCTTTTTCTTTCATTTGTAAGAGAACTAGCAGCTCATTATATGTTACCTTGATGTCTTTAAGTTGATAACTGAGGCAATAAAGCTAATTCATTAACTTCTATTGTTTACTTTTATTTTTTACCATTTAAATAGTGTTTTAAGCTAGAAAATACTACAATGACTCACGGTAGACTTTAATAGTTATGATGTTTGCTAGGAAAAAATGTCTTTTTTTTTTTAGGTCTTATGGAAGTGTATTTAAAGCAATACATAAGGAGTCTGGTCAAGTTGTTGCAATTAAACAAGTACCTGTTGAGTCAGATCTTCAGGAAATAATCAAAGAAATTTCCATAATGCAGCAGTGTGACAGGTATGAAGAAATTTTATTTATCTTCATTTTGATGAATTTTATTAGTAACGTATAATAGCGTGTATGTTTTTCCCCTGATATCCTATTGGAAGTGAGACTAAGGAAGGTGAGGACAGCTTTGTAGAATTGCCTTTTGGATTTATGGCTATTTGCTTGTAAAACATGAATGTTATAGAATGAAGAAACCTGTAATGAAGAAAATATTCAAGCAGTTTTCCTATTGCAGGAAAAATTTATGGATAAAAAAGAGGTTTTTTTATGTTAAGTGGGTCATTTAATAGTCTATTACATAATTGTTTTAAACCAGTTAAAAGCGGTCCTATTTTATGTAAATATAGTTCATTTAAGAAGCATTACTGAGGGTCTGGAGTGGTGGCTCGGAGGTTATGGTCCTTTCCTGGCATGTGTGAGTATGCAAGTTCAAACCCCAGCACGTATGCAACGAAGTCTCGGAGCAATGAAGGCTACCTGAAAAACTAAATAAGAATTCTTTCTTTCTTTCTCTCTCTCTCTCTCACTGTCCCTCTCTCTTTTAAAAAAAATTGCTTAAAAAAAAAAAGGTAGCATTACTGAGCATCTCCTGTTGACCAGGTACTGTGCCAGGATCTAGGAATACCAGAAGAACTAAGACTCTTTTTTTCCTTGAAGGGCTGGAAGACAAATATGCAGATAAGTAGTTGGAGCAGCACAGTCGCAGCACTAACTGGTGGATGGGGTGATGTGAGAACAAAAAGGGTGGGTACTTTTTTTCAGAAAGGGGAGTCAGGAAGTCTAGAATGCTGAGGAAGAGTTAAGTTGGTGAAGAAGTGTTGAGAGGGTGAAGAGAATTACAGGCAGAGAAAATAGCTCACTGGAAGGTGCTGTTCTGACAATGTTTAGAATTTTTGGAGTGGAAAATATAGAGGATAGATTGGCATGAAATGAGTTTGAATAGGTAAATGGAGCTGAGGATAAAAGGTCCCATATGCTGTATTAAGTAGCATGTTCTTCATTTTATAAGGGAGGCAGAGTGTATAAATTAGAACATTGTTTAGCCTGTTGTTAATTAACCAAAGAAAGATGTGTTATTCTTCTTTAACAGAAAGTTTGAAGGTAGGATTGGTACAGCAGCAATAAAGTAATAGCTGTGTTTCAGGATTTTTTAAATACTTTTTTACCCTTAGTATATGACATTTGTCTTTGTGTTTTAATTATCTCATAGCCTCAAGAGGGCTGCTCCAAATCAAACCTAATGTCTACATTCCAGGCAGATAGAGGATAAAAGTAGTAGTGAAGAACTTTCCTAGAAACCCTCAGCTTATATCTTAGAATTGTTTCACATGGTGACTTAGAGCTGGTGACTTAGGGCAGTTTGTTTACATTGTCACCCCTAATTATGTAAGAGATCTATGGAGTACTTTATTAATGATGTATGAGATCTATACAATTTGTCTACAGCATATTATGACTCAAATTAACAATTTTTTTCAACTTTGCTTTTGAATTTTTATTTTCTTGGGCTAGTGATATACTGCAGTATGATGCTCTTGGTTTTTTTTTTTTTTTTAAAGAGAGAGAATCAATTTTATTTAGTGTTTCTTTGGCCTTAATATATATGTAGTGCTGGGGTTCGAACCCAGGTCCTCGTGCATGCCAGGCAAGCGCTCCAACTACTGAGCTAGTTTTAGCCCCAGTATGATGCTCTTGGGATTCTTGGCAGTAAGTGAGCCAGGTGATCACAAGGGGAAACACTAATGCTCTATAGTGTATTAGTTTATTGTGTTTTTAAGCTTGTTTATCTTATTTGTTCAATTTTGCTTTTCTTTAGAGAATTCTATATATTTAGATTATGCTACATATTGTCCACAAAAGCTCTATAACTTGAAATTTAAGTAGTAATAGAAGAAAGTGATAATCCTTCAGTCTGGGGACTAAATTTTGCTGTTGATTTTGTAACTTAATGAGAATGTGATTCCCATAGTTCGATGTAGAAGAGGAAAGATTGAGTGTAGAATAGTTCTGGGTCTGTAAGGTATGTTTACTAATCACTTGGTGCTGGGTTTTTTTTTTTTTTAATTACTATTATAGTTAAAAATTCAGGGACTAGGCCTAGAGTGGTGGCTTGCCTGCATGTGCAAGGACCTGGATTAGAATCCCAGCAACACAACTAAATGTTGGAGAAACAAAGTGCAATAATTTATTTTTATTTTTATTTTTTGGTGGTGCTAGAGATCAAATCCAGGGCCTTGTGCATGCTCAGTAGGCACTATATCGTTAAGCTACATCCCTACTTTCTAGTGGTATAGTTTGGAGATTTTGGTTGAATGTTGTGTAGGAAAGGCAGAGTGTCAAATATTACCCGTTTTATATCTTTCCCCCTAACATTGTGGAATTTGTCAGCTCTTGTTCAGATTTTTGTAACAGGATTTTATTTGTTCATTTTGTTTTTCATTTTTCCCTCCTCCAACCCATTTTTTTTCCCCTGAAGCTAGAGCAATCATTCTAAAATGCAAATCTAATGAAGCATTACTGCTTTAGTAGCTCTTTGTTGCCTAGATAAATCCAGGTTCCAAAGGATGGCATATAAGTCAGTTATGTTCCCAGCTAGTGCTTTGTGCTTCCAGTTTTCTTGCCAAATTTTGTCTGTTAACCTGTGGTTGACTTGTATTTTTCATCTTCTGACTCCTAAATTCCTTGAGTTCAGGGATGATGTTTTCCTCAGTGTCCTTGGTTTCTGCCACAACGTGGTTGCTCTGCTACTATCAAGTACTTCTGATTGCTTCCTGGGCAGCTCAACCAGACCTAACATCTAATGTTTAACAATCAAAATTTTAACTGTTTTAGATAAGCCTTTCTAATTCCCAGTGTGTTATTGGCATCTATTTAGGTTTTTATTCATTCATTTTTTTTTTTTTTTTCAGGGCTGAGGACCAAACTTGGGGCCTTGCAAGTGCTAGGCAAGCCTTCTGCCACTGAGCTAAATCCCCAATTCATTTGCTTTTAAATGAACTCTGAACTTGAACTCAGGGTCTTGCATATGCTAGGCAAGTGGCTTACCACTGAGTTACATCTCTAGCTCTTTTTAAAAAGGTTCTCCCTAAGTTGCCCAGGTTTGCCTTGAACTTGTGATTCATCTGTTTAGTTTTTCAACAACAAAACTGAGGCTCATCTTTATTCCTTTTTTTTTCTGATAGTAAGGATGATACTAAGGCTTGTAGATGCTCCTTCTGAAATATCTTCAGTACTTTTTCCTTCTCTTTAATCCTTAAGAGAAGGAATTATATTTTCTTAGCACCCATTCCAGTGAATGGATAAATGGATATGATGTATATGAGGAGTATAGGGAAGAACATTATAGATTGAGAAATCAGGTCTTTATTCTCATTACATATTTAAAAAATTTAAGGGGTAAAAAAAGTAAAGAAAACAAGTAAAGAAAATGTGAATAGAATTCTGGAGCTGGGCCAAGAGGAGAGGTGATACCACTTTATATCAGAAGGCCTTGCACAAAGTGTGTAGTTCTTAAAAATTTGTTGAATGGAATAAATAATGAGACAAATATTGATAAAAATGATTCTTGCCTTTTAGATTTCACTCTCAAATTCATATTGTAAGTATGAAATTGTGAATAATCAAAATATAGTTGAAAAATCCTAAATAATGCTAAAAGGGCAAGTAAAAAATAAAATAGGAAATGACAGATATAATCATTGTGTGTTAGCTACTAGTTTCTAGTATTAATCTGTGTTACTAAAAATTGTCATAAAAATGTTTTGGAAGAAACAGTATACATTGAAAAATTCCCACAAAAGACTTTGAAATATTGGTCATGGAAAATGAGATATTTATTTCTGGAGTTGAAATATTTTCTTAATCTGTTTAGTTTTTTGGACATTTGGCAAACTCTTATTTCTGCACTATGTAAGATGACCACAGAGAGTGTTTTAATATTTCTTTTTAGGGCATAGTAAACATGTACTGAATATTGTATTTTGGGCACAAATATTTGAGGAAGCATACCTGCTTTATTTATTGCTGAATCTTCAGTGTCTAATCCAGTGCCTGGTACAGGGTAGGCACTTAATAAATATTTTTTGAATGCTAAATCATAGACTGTTAATGCTATACTTAAACTTTGTAGGATAGCTAGTTTCATGTTTTCTGAATTCTACTCTATTCTTAACAAGGTACTTCTAGGAGTCTTGCTTTTAAACAGTGAAGAATTTAGCAGAATGAAAAATGCTGTCATCTGCTTTTCTCCTTTCTCAACATTGGTGTTTATTCTAAAATTTTGAGTAAGATGTTCCTGGTGCTAAAGCATATATAAAAAGTATTTTACAAAAAAAAGAGTAATTTACAGATACAGAAAAAGAGACCTAGAGATATAACATGAATTGGTAAAGATCATGCAGCTAGTTAATGACTGAGAGAGAACCTACCATTTACTGACTTCCAGGCCAGTGCTGAAGAAAAGAGTATCCATAAAAAGATTCCAACAGTTCAAGGTGATGCACTCTCCAGGCATCCTGGAGGTGGAGGCAAGAGCTGGGCGGTAATACTCGTGAATACTGTGTGCCAGTAATTTGGATATAAGGAACCAGGAATCGGAATTGACACAGTCCCTTGCTTCCTGGTGCTTATACTGTAGAGAAGGAGCCTCTGCTATTTATACAAAGAGAAGTATGTTATGAATCAGGTTGCACAGTTATTTACTTATTTACTCATTCCGCTAATGTATTCTGAATATCTGCTTCTGAGTATAGCCCTTACGTAGTGCTCACAGGAGATAAAACGATAAACAAGTCTCTGGTATTAGAGTGCCTTTTAGTCAGTTAAATGAGGCTGGTGAATGTGCAAGCTGTTTCAGTATAATCTTGAGCAAGCTGTTTCAGTATAGTCTATTAACTAAAAGCTGTGATGGGATAAATATGGGGAATTAAATACTGTTGGGAATTTAGGGAAAGTTTTCCTGGGGAAGTCATACTCAGGCTGAGTCCTAAAGGATGAATTAGATTTGCTGGGCCAAGAGGAGAGGTGAACCATGTGGATCATTTCTAGCTGGCCTGCTCAGTGTCACTGAGCATTCTCTGGTTTCTGTCTGAGTAGCTACTCTCTGGTCTGTTTTGTTTGGTCATGTTTCTGGGTAAGATTCCATTTGAGCACTGTTTTTGAGGCATCCCACCCCCAGCAAAAAAAATTTGAAAATCACCATTTGGAGGATTAGTGATAAATTTTGGTAATTTACGTCAGCTCATGTGTATGTGTAATCAGTTTTGGGTGGACCAAGAAATAAATTGTTGTGGTCAAGATTTACATTGGAAGCAGTTCAGTTTTTATAGGAGAATATTTACATCACCTTGATAAAAAACACTATTACTCCTATTAAACTGTAAGGCATTATACTATCGAGATTATGGTAGGGTGGCTGTAGTGGTGGCTTGGTGGTTGGGAATGCTTGCCTGGCATGCGTGAGAACCTGTGTTCGAATTACAGCATCACATACACAGCTAAGTGTCCAAGAAACAAGGAAAGAAGAAAAAATAAATAAAAATTGATTCTTTTTCTTTCTCTCACTCCCCCCCCCTTTTTTTTTTAAGAAGGACAGTGTAAGAGAGAGAGACAGAATCAATTTTATTCAGTTCTTTTTTTCATGTGGCTTTTGTTGCTCAGTCACTTTGTTGTGTACATGTGTTGGGGTTTCAACCCGCATACTCACACATGCCAGGCAAGTGCCATAACCACTGGACCACCGCTCCAGCCCCCAACTTCCTTCCTCTTAAAAAAAAAAAATTATAGGCGGGAATAGGGATGTAGCTCAGTGGTAGAGCACTTACCTAGTAAGTATGAGGTCCTGGATTTGATCCCCAGCACTCAGTACAAACAGAAGGATTGTAGTAGGATGTAAATGAAAAATATGTAATGAAAGTAGCCATTTCTTTAGTATTTTGATGTGTTCATAATAGGACTTTCAAAAACATACCTTTGACAATATATGGTTTTCTTAATTTTTTTTTAAGAGAGAGGGACAATGAGAGAGAAAAAGAATCAATTTAATTTTCACGTGACTTTTGTTGCTCTGACACTTCCTTGTGTATGTGGTACTAGGGTTTGAACCCACGTCCTTGTGCATGCCAGGCAAGCACTATAAACTGCTGAGCCACTGCTCCAGCTCTGGCTTTCTTCAATTCTGATAAAACTCAAGTTAATATTTAAGAAATCACCAGTTAAGCAGTAAAAATGAATATTTGAATGTCTTTCACTTTAATAAAAAATTGTGAGCTCTTAATTATCCTCTGTAGCCTATTTGGACTTAGATTTTTTATCAAGGAAGAGCAAAAATCAGCATATATCATAATTCAGTTGTATACTTTCTGAATCAGTACATGTGTGCCATATGATTTTTAAACTTTTTTCTTTGTACATTAAGATGCATAATAGTAGCCTTCATTATGCCATATCTGTACAAGCACATATCACAATCGGTCTTATTCCCCAGTGCCTTCCCTAATCTGCTTGCTCTACTTATATCCCTTCTTTTATTATTATTATCAATATTATTTTAATGCATTATAATTATATATATGAGGGACTCATTGTGGTATATTCATGCATGGACATAGTCTAATCTGTTAGATTTTGTTCCCCAGTATTTCTCCATTCCCTTTTATCCTCCTTCCCTCTCAATCCCCTTCTTCTAATCTATTCATATACAGTGTAGAATGACTAAATCTAGCTAATTTACATATGCAACATCTCACAGTTAACATTTTTGTGGTTAGAACACTTAGCATCTGCTTTCTTAGGATTTTTAAAGAATACAATATTGCTAATATTGTTAGTAACAAGTCACCGTGTTGTGCAGTAGATATCTTGGGCTTATTCTTATCCAAATGAAATTTTGTGTCCCTTGACCATCATCTTCCCCTTCTCTCCAAATCAAGTACCTTAACTCCTGGTAACCACCATTCTACTCTCTAGTTCTATAAAATCACCTTTTTTAGATTCTGTATGTTAAATAAGATCATATGGTATTTGTCTTTTTGTCTGTGCCTCACTTATTTCAGCTAACATGATGTTTCCTAGGTTCATTCATATTGTCACACATGGTAGGACTTTGTTTGAATAGTGTTCCATTATGTATATATGCTACATTTTCTTTATCCAATCATCTGTTGATGGACATTGAAATTGATTCTCTGTCTTGCCTACAGAATGTTTCAGTCCATATAACTTATACCATGGGTAGTGATTATATAAGATACAAATAGCTCCCCCCCCTGCTTTTTTTGGCAGAGCTGGGGATTGAATTCAGGGCCTTGCATGTGCTAGGCAAGTGTTTTAATACTGACTCTAGCCCCTAACTCTGTAAAGTACAAATAGATAAGAATAGTTTATAGTTTGTTTAATATATTTTCCCTCTGGTTTTTCTCACTTCTCTTTTTATACTTTTTCTTTCTTTCTTTCTTTTTTTTTTTAAAGAGAGAGGGAGAGCGAGAGAGTAAATCAGCTTTATTTAGGTTTTCATTTGACTTTGTTTTCCTGACACATAGTTATGTATGTGGTGCTGGGGTTCACACCTGGGTCCTTGTGCATGACAGGCAAGTCCTCTACCACTGAGCCACTGCTCTAGTCCGTATACTGTTTCTGTTTTGAGTTGTAATATACAGGAAGTCTGTTAGGATGAAGAGTGTGGAGAAATAAGTAGAGATAGGAGTGGAAAGGATGTGATCATTAGGCATGAATTGAGAGGAGGCCCACCCTTAACCCCCAATGAAAATAAGAAAAAGTGGGAAAGATAATATGTTATTTTATTGGGCTAAAGGTAGTGAGGAAGTAATTAATGGAATTAATGAAATGAAGGAGAGACTCACAGGTGAAAGACATGGAACATGGCTCATAATTGCAGTCCTAGAAATCGAGGCATCATGTTTCATTTCTGTTTCCTGGTGTAATCTGTAATTTCACCTGTGTCTGTCTTGTCCTATCCAATGATTTTTTTAATGTCATAGCCATTTCTATTTAACATTGCTGAAACTAGAGAATTGCATGGTTCTGATACAACCTGCAAATCTGTATGGTAGTGTAGTCAAGATTTTTAGGCATTATAAGTGAATTAAAACTTTCTGCTTAAAATTTTACCTCTCTGGGATTTCCAAGATGTTGAGCTGCAGGAATGCTGCTTCTCGTTTGGCTCCATGATGGGATGAAAAAACTCTAGGACTACTCTATTGCTGGGAGTGAACCCCATTTCAAAGATCCAGAATAAGTTTTTTAAAGATGAGGAGTCAAACTAAAAAAGGTTCACCTCAAACCCACAACCCTGGAGCCTGTGGAGAGAGAGTGGGATGAAAACCTAGAACAAATTATCAACTATCTGATTACTAAAGGGAAAAATGAACTAAAAGAAGATTTAATCAAGGGACTAAGCAGGAAAACTCAAGAGATGAAATACTTTGTTATCAAAGAAATAGACATATTCCAAAAGGAAGTAACAGAGCTAAAATCTGTAGTCAATCCCATCAGAGGAATGATGGAAGAACTTAATAATAGACTAACTTCTATAGAAAACAGAACCTCAGCTATTGAAGAAATGACAGTGAGGATAGACTGAGTAAGGTTGAGTGCGTTGATGACAAAAAAGAAAAGAAAAACAACTCACAAAACACAAGCAGACTTTTTAAAATGTCTGGGAAGAAATCATAAGAAACAATCTAAGAGTCATTGGGATACAGGAAGAAATTTAAACTCAAATGAATAGTATAAGGAACATTCTCAATGAAATAGTTACAGAAAAAAATTTCCCATATAAAAAGAGAGTCAGATATGCTCATCCAGGAAGCTTATAGGGCACAACAATATCCCTAATCAAATGAGAAGCTCACCAAGACACATCATATTCAAAATGTATAACAGGAAATCAAGGAAAGAATATTAAAAGCTTTAAGAGAGAAAAGCCAAGTAACAGTCAGAGGCAAACCAATAATGATCACCGCTGACTTTTCAGCTCAGATCCTGCAAGGAGATTTTCAATGTCTGACCACACATGCAACTGACAATACTATACCCAGCAGAACTCAGCTTCAAATTGGATGGGAAAAAGGAATATTTCATGATAAGTTCAAACTTGCAGCATTCATGAACAGAAAACCAGCATTACAAAGAATCCTCAAAGATAAACTCCAGATAGAAAAAGAAGCAAACACTCTTCAGAAGCCACAAATGGGAAATTCAATAAAGGTATACGCTATCAAAAAACAACCAAGAAAGCATATAACTCACTAATAAAACCTGATGACTATGAATCACAACCACATAACTATACTAACACTGAATATGAGTGGTCTCAATGCAACAATCAAAAGACGCATTAACATACTAGATCATAAAATAAGGTCTAACATTATAGGAAACCCATCTTACAGCCAACGACATCCACAGATTGAGGGTGAAGGGATGGGAAAAAATGTACTAGGTATACGGCCTAGAAAGCAAGCTGGTGTTGCAGTACTTATCTTATATGCGATAGAGTAGATTTCAGGCATGAACTAATCAGAAGAGATAAAGAAGGTCATTACATCTATTAAAGGGAATAGTACAACAGGAAGATATAACCATAGTATATATATATATATACTCTCCAAATACCAATGATCCCAACTATATGGAAAAATTACTCCATGAGATAAAACCACTTGTGGATCTCAACATGATAATACTGGGAGACTTTAATAGTCCTTTATCACCAATAGATATCAAAGCAAAAAAAAAAAACAATAAAGAGATCTCCAGTCTAAACATTTCATAAATCAAATGGACTTCACAGATATCTATAGAATATTCCACCCCAAATTGGCTGAATATACCTTCTTCTCAGCAGCTCATGGATCCTTCTCCAAAACAGATCATATTCTGTTTCACAAAGGAAATCTCAGCAAATATAAAGAAGTAGATGTTATTCCATGTATTCTTTTAGATCATGACTCTAGCAATTAACAGCAAAAGTCATCACAGAAAACACACATATACATGGAGATTGAAAAGAAGGGATCCTAGAAGATGAGAGCAGAAATCAAGAAATTCTTGGAAAAGAATGAGAATGAAGACACAACATATTGAAACCTGTGGGACAGCATGAAAGCATTTTTAAGAGGAAAATTTATAGCACTGAGTGCCTACATAAAAAACCAGGGGATATCTTGAATAAATAAGCTTATGTTGCACCTTAAATCCCTAAAAAAGGAAGAATAATAGAAGCCCAAAGTCCGTAGAAAGCAATAATCGAGATCAAAGCTGAAATCAATGAAATTGAGAACAGAAAAACAAAAGAATTGACAAAACAAAGAGCTAGTTCTTCTTTGAAAAAAAAAAAAAATCCACATCCCCCTAGCCAGTCTTACTAAAAGATGGAGGGAATTGAAGCAAATCAACAAAAGCACCAATCAAAAGGGAGCAATCACCACTGATTTCATGGAAGTCCAACGGATTACCAGAACATATTGTCGAAAACTATAATCCTATAAATCAGATAATCTGGAAGATATGGACAAATTTCTGGACATATACAATATCCCTAAATTGATGCAGGATGATATTGAAATTCTAAAGAGCTCAATAACATGTACTGAAAATTCATATAGCAATTAAAAGCCTTCCAAAGAAGAAAAGCCCAGGACTTGATGGATTCCCTGCTGAACCTATGAGGAAGAGTTAACACTTGTTCTGGTTAAGTTATTCCAAAAATTGAAAATGAACTCTCCCAAACACTTTTTATGAGACAACTTAACTTGGATACCAAAATCGAACAAAAATGCATTGAAAACAAAACAAAACAAAGACAAACAAACAAAAAAAAAAAGAAAGAAAACTATAGACCAGTATCCCTGATTGATGCAAAAATCCTTAATAAGGTTCTAGAAAACCGTATTGAAAAACACATCAAAAAGATAGTTCATCACGATCAAATGGGCTTCATTTCAGGGATGTAAGGTGGTTTCAACATTTGCAAATGAATAAATGTGATTCAGCACTGAAATAGAATTAATGACAAAAACCATATGATTATCTGGATTGCTGGAGAAATGGCCTTTGATGAAATCCAGCACCCATTTATGCTCAAAACTCTAGAGAAGATAGGGATCAAAGGAACTTAACTGTATAAAGGCCATATGTGACAAACCCTCAGCTAGTATAGTACTAAACAGAGAATAGCTGAAATCATTTCCAATAAACTTGGGAACTAGACAAGGCTGGCTGCTCTCACCACTTTTTTAAATATGGTCCTTGAGATGTTAATTAGAGCAATCATTTTAAAGAAAGAAATCAAAGGTATAAGAATAGGAAGAGAGGAAGTCAAACTATCCCTTTTTGCTAACAACATGATCTTATATGTGGAGTATTGAAAAAAACTCCACTGGAAAACTGCTTGAGCTTATACACAAATTTAGCCAAGTAGTGGGATAATAAGATCAACATTCATAAATTAATAGCTTTCCTATAAGCTATTAATAATAGGGCAGAAGACAAAATCAGGAAATTGGTCCCATTCACAATATCCTCAAAAAGAATAAAATATTTGGGAATTAATCTAAGAAGGGAAATAAAAGACATCTATAGTGAAAATTATCGAACTTTGAAGAAAGAAATTGAAGATCTGAGTAGGTGGAGAGACATTCTATGCTCTTGGTTAGGCAGAATTAATATAATTAAAATTGCCATTCTGCCAAAAGCGCTATACAGATTCAATGCAGTCCCCATCAAGATACCTATGTCATTCTTTACAGATTATAGAAAAGCAACTCTCAAATTCATTTAGAACAAGAAGAAACCCACAATTGCCAAAGCATTACTAAGAAAGACAAAAGATGATTTCACAATACCAGATCTAAAACTATACTACAAATTTGTAGCAACAAAAAACATCATGTTATTGGTATCAAAATAGAAATGAAGACCAATGGAATAGAATAGAAAACTCTGAGACAAATCCACAAATATTTAAACATTGGATCTTTAACAAAGGTGGTCAGAACATAACATGGAAGAAAGACAGCCTATTGAACAATGGTGCTGGACAAACTGGACAGGCGTGTAGGAAGTTGAAATTAGATCCTTCTTTTTCACCTTGCACAAAAAACAAATCAAAATAGATCAATGAATTAGTAATTAAACCAGCTATGATGCAACTGCTGGAAAGAAAAATTAGGACCATCACTCTTACAAATGGGAGTAGGCAAAGACTTTCCTAACAATAAACTAAAAAAACTTCTGCTCAGCCAAGAAATTCATCAAAATTGTCCAGAGATAACGTATAGAATGGGAGATAATCATGGCCTGTGATTTCTCTGATGGGGGACTAATATCCAACATTACTAAGAGCTCAAAAAATTTAATATAAAAACAATCCAATCAATAAACGGGCCAGAGAACTAAACAGAAACTTCTCATCAGCGGAAACTGAGCAAGCCAATGAATACTATGAGAAAATTTTCTAAATCCTACTAATCAGAGAAATGCAAATCAAACCATGTTAAGATTTCATCTCACTCCAGATAGACTGGCTAAGATGAAAAATAGAAACAGCAACAAAGTTTGGAGAGGTTGTGGGGAAATAGGAACACTAGCAACTGTTGGAACCATGGGCTGGTGTAGCCTCTCTGGAGTGTAGTGTGGAGAATCCTCAAAAAACTAGGGATGGATCCATCATATGATCAACCTATCCCTCTTCTGGTGTTTTTTAAAATTTATTTTTATTAGTGCATTATAGTTTTACATAATGTTGGGAATAGTTGTCACATATTCCAAAATGCACACAATTCAGTAATACAGTTTGTTCAATATCCCCTCCCCACATACCTCTACCTCCCTCCTCCCATCCCCTGATCACTTGCTTTTCTTCTGGGTCCTATATTGTTCCTAAAAAACCCAAATACAGTGACATTAATTCTTATGCCTATGAAGAACATTTTTTATATATATGGCTATAGTATATACTGTGACATTTAAAACTGCTTGGAATGTACTTTGCTTTATCTTAGTTCCAACATTTCCCCGTCTCCTCCCTTCCTATCATCCATTGTTATTCTTCAAAATATTTGACAATGATGGGATTAAACAGCATGATTTCTTCCAATGCCATCCATTTACCTTCAATAGATGCAATATCATTGTTTCTAATAGCTGAGTAGAACTCCATTGTATATATATATACAAGAGCTTTTGGATCCATTCATCCAGTGAGGAGCATCTGTTGGTTCCATAATTTAGCTATTGTAAATTGAGTTGCTATGAACATGGATTTTGCTGTGTCGGTGTAATGTGCTGATTCCAACTTCTCTGAGAAATTACCCAGAAGAGGGACAGCTGGATCGTATGGTGGATCCAGTGTGCTAGTGTTCCTGTCTACCCACAACCCTTCCAGCATTTGTTATTATTTGTATTCTTCATCTTTGCCAGTCTGACTGGAGTAAGGTGAAATCTTGAGGTAGTTTTTTTTTTTTTTATTGATAGACCTTTTGTTTTAAATATTTTGCCTTTGCATCCAATAATGTAATAGCATTCTACAAAAACATACATATGTGTATGTACACAAATGCAAATGTGTGTTCATACTGTTTCACAAGTGAGCAAATATCTGCAGGATAAAATCTCAAAAATGAAACTTCTAAGTTAAAGGGGAAATCTTAAGGTAGTTTTGATTTGCATTTCTCTGATTGCTAGTGGTTTAGAACACTTTCTCATGTATTCATTGGCTTGCTCAATGTCCTCTGTTGAGAAGTTTCTGTTTAGCTCTCTGGCTCTCTGGCCCATTTATTGATTAGATTGTTTGTATTTTTGTTATTGTGTTTTTGTGAGTTCTATATAAATTTTGGATATTAATCCCCTGTCAGAGGAATCACAGGCCATGATTCTCTCCCATACTGTATGTTGTCTCTTGTCTGTTTTGACTATTTCCTTGGCTGTACAGTAACTTTAGTTAACGGCATCCCATTCATTGATTTTAGACTGTAATTTTTTCACTTTAGGATCCTTGCTTAGGAATTCATTACCAACTCCCATACGCTGGAGTGTTAATCCTGATTTTTCTTTTAGCAGATGTATGGTAGCTGGCTTAATTCCTAATTCCTTTATCCATTTAGAATTTTTGTGCACAGTGAGAGATAAGGATCTAATTTCAATTTTCTGCAGGGCTGTCCAGTTTGTCCAGCACCATTTGTTGAATAGACTGTCTCTCCTCCATGTTATATTTTGACCCCCTTTGTCAAAGATCAGATGTTTAAAGATTTAGGGCTTTGTCTCAGAGTCTTCTATTCCATTGGTCTTCATTCCTATTTTGATACCAGTACCCTGCTGTTTTTAATACTATAGCCCGATAGTATAGTTTTAGATCTGGTATTGCAAAACCACCTGTTTCATCTTTCCTGCTTAGTAATGTTTTGGCTATTCTGGGTTTCTTATTGTTCCAAATGAATTTGAGAACTGCTTTTTCTATATCTACAAAGAATGATATTGGAATCTTGATGGGGATTACATTGAATCTGTACAGTGCTTTTGGCAGAATGGCTATTTTAATTATATTAATTCTGCCTAACCAAGAGCATGGGACACCTTTCCATCTTTTCAGTCTTCTGCAATTTCTGTTTTCAGTGATTGATAATTTTCATTGTAGAGGTCTTTTACTTCTCTTGTTAGATTAATTCCCAAGTATTTTATTCTTTTAGAGGATATTGTGAATGGGACTGATTTCTTATTTCTTCTTCTTCTTCCCTATTATTGTTGGCATATAGGAAAGCTATTGATTTGTGGGTGTTGATCTTGTAGCCTGCTGCTTTGCCAAATCTGTTTATAAGCTCGAACAGTTTTCTGGTGGAGTTTTTTGCATCTTCCGGATGTTGTATGTGTCTAGAAATTTGTCCTGGTCATCCAGATTATCTGATTTAGAGGAGTATAGTTTTTCAAAATATGTTCTGATAATCTGTTTGATTTCAAGGGGATCAGTGGTGATCACCCCCTTTTCTTTGGTGATTTTGTTGATTTGCCTTGAATCCTTCTTTTAGTTTGATTTGCTAGGGGTCTGTCAATTTTATTTATTTTTTCGAAGAACCAGCTCTTTGTTTTGTCAGTTCTTTTATGGTTTTTTTGTTCAGAATCGTTGATTTCAGCTTTGATCTTAATTATTTACTGTCTTCTGCTGGCTTTGGGATTCAACTGTTCATCCTTTTGAAGAGATGTGAGTTGGAGCATAAGCTTATTTGTTAGGGATCTCTCTTGATTCTTAGTGTGGACACAGTGCAATAAATTTTCCCCTTAAGAATGCTTTCATGGTATCCCAGAGGTTTCAATATGTTGTATCTTCATTCTCATTCTCTTCCAAGAATTCCTTAATTACTGTTCTCATGTCTTCTTGGATCCATTCTTCATTTAATGGGATGTTATTCAATCTCCACATATATGCCATGGTTTTTACTTTAATTATTAGGGTCCTGGCTCATGGTCTGATAGATGACATGGAACAATATCTACTTTTTTATATTTGCTGAGATTTCCTTTGTGAACTAGTACATGATCTATTTTGGAGAAGGAACCTTGTGCGGCTGAGAAGAAGGTATACTCTGCCAATTTGGGGTGGAACATTCTGTAGATGTCTGTTAAGTTTGTTTGATTTATGGTGGTGTTTAGATTGGAGATCTCTTTATTGTTTCTTTGCTTTGATGATCTGTCTGTTGATGATAAAGGACTGTTAAAGTCTCCCAGTACTATTATGTTGAAGTCCACAGTGGTTTTATATCGTGGAGTATTTTTTCCATATAGTTGGGAGAATTGGTGTTTGGAGAGTATATATTTACTATGGTTATTTCCTTCTTTTGTATTGTTCCCTTTACTAGGATGTAGTGGCCTTCTTTATCTCTTTTGATTAATTTATGTTTGAAATCCACTTTGTCAGATATAAGAATTGTAACTCCAGCTTGCTTTCTTGGGCCGTATGTTCGGTAGATTTTTTTCCATCGTTTCACCCTTAATCTGTGGGTGTCACTGGCTGTAAAGTGGGTTTCCTGTAAGCAGCATATTGTTGTATTCTGT
>PVKS010002511.1:0-26442 GCA_004027875.1 Aplodontia rufa
TTCACAATACAATATCTAAAACTATATTATACAGCTGTAGTAATAACAACAGCATGGTACTGGTATCAAAATAGGAATGAGGACCAATGGAATAGAATAGAAGACTCTGAGACAAACCCACAAGTGTTTAAACATATGATATTTGACAAAAGGGGTCAAAAATATAACATGGAGGAATGACAGTCTATTCAACAAATGGTGCTGGACAAAATGGACAGTTATTTGCAGGAAGTTGAAATTAGATTCTTATTTTTCACCTTGCACAAAAATCTAATCAAAATGGATCAAGGAACTAGGAATTGAACCAGGTACCATACAACTTCTGGAAGTTAGGACCAACACTCCAGCATTTGGAAATAGGCAAAGACTTTCTCACAGGATTCCAAAAATGAAAGAATTAAAGTAAAGACTCAATGACTGGAATGCCATTAAATTAAAAAGCTTTTGGTCAGCCAAGGAATTGGTCAAAATTGTCCAAAGAGAACCTACAGAATGGGAGATAATCATGGCCTGTGATCCCTCTGACAGGGGACTAATATTCAAAATTTACAAAGAACTCAAAAAATTTAATACCAAAACCAAAAACAATCCAATCAATAAAAGAGCCAGAGAGCTAAACAGGAACTTTTCCACAGAGGAAATCGGGCAAGCCAATGAATACATGAGAAAGTGTTCTCAATCACAAGTAGTCTAAGAATAAATCAAACTACATTAAGACTTCACCTCACTCCAGTCAGATTGGAAAAGATGAATAATATAAACAATAATAAATGCTGGAGGGATTGCAGGGAGATAGGAACACTAGCACACTATTGGTGGAATTGCAGACTGGTCCAGCTGCTCTGGAAAGCAGTGTGGAGACTCCTCAAAAAATTAAGGATGGTTCCATGTACAACCCAGCTATCCCTCTTCTGGGCATTTTCCCAGAGGAGTTAGAATCAGCACATTACAGTGACACAGCAAAATCAATATTCATAGCAGCTCAATTTCTAATAGGTGAATTATGGAACCAACCCAGATGCCCCTCACTGGATGAATGGATCCAAAGGCTCTGGTATACATACAATGGAGTTCTACTCAGCTATTAGAAACAACAGTATTGAGCCTTTGAAGGTAAATGAATGACAATGGAAGAAATCATGCTGAGCGAAGTTATCCAAACCCAGAGAGTCAAGGGTCGAATGATTTCACTCATTTGTGGAGGCTACAGAAAATCCAGGCTTGGGTGAAAGGTTGTCAAGCTCATGTGTTAGACCCAGCAAAGGCTTAGCAGCACACAATCTATGGGAACCATAGTTATATGGGGAGAAGGGAGGGTAGAGGCAGGGGGAGAGGAGAGGGAGGGAGGATAAGGAAGGATCTAGGGAGACAATCAGCAATATAGCAGTGATTTTATCCACCTCCCAGAATTCAAATAATACTTATGCAATCTTTTAATTCTGGAAAATTCGCAATCTAAACACTTATATTGGTTGTAGGGACAAAACATAGAAGAATCAAGAGACTGGAGAGGAGAGTGGGTGATGTGGGGGTAACTCTGGTTTAGGAGCAAATGCATCTCATATTGTTATTTTATATGCATTTATGATTATACAATAACTGAGCTCCTTAATAAAATAATTTTAAAAATTCATCTTTCATAAACTCCTACACATAAATTTATCTATTCTTATACATTGCATAGAATACACATATATAAATACACGTGATAGCTCTTCTCATGTATTAACCAAGGTACATATGTACTTGTATAGCAATGTATTTATACTCTTATGAATATCAATCATATATTGATATGTCAGTGTAGCTTCCCCCTAGTATGCAGTTTTACTTCCCGTGATCTCTGCTCCCCATAATCAACTGTAGTGTGAAAATGTTAAATGAAAAATTCCAGAAATAAAGAATTCCTAAGTTCTAAATTGACTCCATTCTGAGCGGCATAAAAATGTTGTAAGCAATCTGCCCAGGATGTGACTCTTCCCTTTGTCCCATGTATCCATGCGGTATATGCTCCTCTCCGCTTAGCCTCTGGTAGGTGTCTTGGCTGTCAGATCTCGGGCAGGGGTATTTCAGCGTCTGTGGTCCGGTCACCCTCATGGGGGCAGTTATGCAGCCTGCTGTTGTGCCTGCCACTCACCTTACCTCGTCCTCTCACATAGGATCTCATCTCACACCATCCCAGGAAGAAGCGTGAGGACGGTGCAGCAGGGGATCGCCACATGAATCAATGCACGGTGTTCTTACAATTGCTCTCTTGTGTTATTTCAGTCTCTTGGCACGCTTAATTTATAAGTTTAACTATATCACAGGAAAGCACATCATCCGTGAATGCATGCGGCATCCTCTGTGGCTTCGGGCGTCCACAGAGTGTCCTGGAACACAGCTCCAGGGCTGAGGGGGAGCTGCTGTAGCTCGGTTTCCTCCTGTCTTGTGATCCCCCCTTTGCTCCTTCCTGTCTTGCATCGTGTGCCCGCTGGGCACCAAACACTGTGTTAGATGAGTCAGCATGGTCTGGTCCCAAGGGGCCCTCCAGGCTGCGGGGAGACAAACCAGAATGTCAGCCATGTGACGTTGCTGTGTGACGGGCGCTGTCTAAACTGACCAAGGTGACGGGGCAGGAAGGGCGAGGAGGGCCATCAGGAGGGGCTTTCAATTTTGTTTTCAGGGTGAGGAGTGGAGGAAGGGAAATCCAGTTGGTGGGAAGAGCGTGCCCTGAGGCCCAGAGCGTGGAACCAGGAGCGTTCAACCAGGAGCGTTCAATGAGGCCCCACCACCTTGGTCATAGCTGTTACCGCGTGGCCCCCAGTGACAGTGTCCCAGGTGTGGCCTGCCTGCAAACAGCCCACACCGCGCTGCATCACCTCAGTTTCCAAAAGGGTGCTCCAGCCGCAGCATTGGGTTTGAAAACGTCCGCCCCCAACAGTGCACATTCGCTAAAAGCACAGCCGGAGAGAGAGTGTTTGACACACGGAGGCTTCCCAAGTATCTGTGCAGTGATTAAGGCTGAGGGAATGTTCAAAAATTGTTCTAAAATTAAACTTCATTTACAATTTGCATCTCATACCTCCTCTGCAGCTTTCCTACCCGTCCCACCTTGATTTTCTTTTCTTTCTTTCTTTTTTTTTTAAGAGAGAGAGGAGGGAGTGAGAGAGAGAGAGAATGAATCAATTTTATGTAGTTTTCCATGTGGCCTTTGTTTCTCCCACATTTGGTTGTGTACGTGGTGCTGGGGTTTGAACCCGGGTCCTTGTGCATGTTAGGCAAGTGCTGTAGCTGCTGAGCCACGGCTCCAGCCCCACCTTGCCCTTCTTAACTGATCTGTAGAGTCTGTCCACGGTGGACGGATGGTTCTGCACTCCACCCGCTTCCTTCCCTATAGCGCTTTATGAATGCTGCATACGGTGAGAAGGAAGGCAGGAGGCTTTATGCTTACTAAGTGCTGCTGTGAGGGAGCGTGTGGACACTGTCACAGCCGTCCCTCAGCATCACGGGGGGCTGGTTCCGGGATCCCCCTCGGGTACAGGGTGCTCAACGCCCTGTTAAATAGTGTGGCACTTGCACCGCACCTGTGCACAGCCTCCCGTGGCCTCTAACCGTCTCTAGGTTTCCAGTAACACCCGATGCAATGCAGGTGCTCCGTAAAGACGAGCCGTGCTCCACTGATCAGGGAACAAGGCCAGAAACAAGTCTGTATGCTTTAGTATGGGTGCCACTTTTTAGAAACCTATTTTTGTCCCACTGTTGGGAAAGAATCCGTAGGGACAGAGGGCCAGCTGCGTTCGATTCTCATGGCCACCATGGAGATGGGAGTGTTACCAGGATCTGCAGGCACCCAGGGGCTCAGGGCACAGTGGTCATGGGGCTGTGCCCAAATCATCCGATCCTGTAACCGTGGTAGTGCGTATGGGGACACAGCTTAGCTCCTTGGATGTCCCCCACAGCATCCTACCTTGGTGGTCACTTGCCTGTCCCGGGTCACCTCTCCCCTTGTGGATTTGGATGCGACATTGCGCCACAGGGTGTGAGATCTTGGGACATGGCTTCCTGAGTGCCCATCAAGTGGCGCCTGGTGTTGGGGGAGGCATGGAGTGCATGTTGGGGAGGTGTCCTCGTGGACCCCTGGGGACAGGAGAAGAGATGAACAGGCAGACACAGTCCTCTCCACCCTGCCAGGCGGTTCTTTGAGACAGCCTCTCTGTCCTGGGTGAACAAGCCTTCTAAGGATCTGCCCTGTCCCCAGGCTCCCTCTGAGGTGGCCACAGTGGGCAGTTGGCTGCCCCCGCCGCCTTGCCCATCATTGTTCATGCCCTGGCTTGCATCCTTATCTAAGTTGGAGGCATCTAAACCCTTGCCTCAGACTCTGCCTTCCAGACCTGGCCAAGTAGGGAGAAAGCCCAGCTTAATGATGCTGAGAACTTTTTCAGTTCCCCAGCCCGGTGGTGCTGGGGAGAGGCGGGTCTTCCTCCACAGTGTCACATTGTGTCAGCTTCCCGTTACTGCAGCAACGTGCCCAAGACGACCAACTTCAAACGCGGAGAACAACTTTCCGGCTCATGCTATTGGGGTTTCAGTCCACAGTCAGTGGTCTGTGAGGCTGGGCCTGTGGCGAGGCAGAGTGTCTTGGGGACCGTGTACACTGGGGGCAGCTGTCACCTCATGGTGGCCAAGAATCCAAAAAGAGGAGGAGGGTCTGGGGTCCCAATAGCCCCTTCAAGGGCAAGCCCCGAATGCCTAACTTCCTCCCACAAGGCCCCAGCTCCTAAAGGTTCCACCACATCCCAACAGCACCAAGCTGGGGACCAGCCGCACAACACAGGGCCTTGGAGAACATTCCAGATCCAAACTGCTACACATATCCTTGAGTAAGGGTTAGTTTCCCCTGTGATAAGTGATTTTATGTGCCAGACTATGGTACGCAGTTGTCTGGTGAAACACCAGACTAGACCTCACTGTGAAGGTGTTGAATCAGTGGATTTCTAATAGCGCAGCTCAGCCTCTGTGCTGGGGTGAGCCTCATCCCATCAGTTGAAGGCCTTACAAAAGAGACAGCTTTCGGCATTCAGCTCTCACCGAAGTCTGATTGCTGGCTGCCTGTAGGTTCCAGACTGGCCAGTCATGCCCCCCCCCCCCCCGCCCCCTCTGCCATCTCCTCCCTCCACCTTGTTTGTTCCCCATGCTAATTGTCCAGTTTGCTGCTCCCTGTCTGAGCAGCGCATGCTCCAGGCTGGGAAGGACGGCTGCACACGTCACCACACCGTCCTCCATGTAGTGTTTAAGCCAGTGGAGCCTGAATGTCACAAGCCATGTGGCCTTCAGCTGCTACCCACGGAGCTTGGGTTTGGACCACGGACTCCACAGGGCGGTGGTAAGGATCAGAGGTGATTTCCAGCCCTGCCCACGGGCTGTCCTGGTGCTCCAGATCCTTCTGAGCTGCCATCTTCCCTTGCAGGGTGCTGGGCATGGAGGGGCAAGCCCCAGGCATGGCGGGGGCACTCGCACCTGCTTCTCTTTCCCGTTAAGAGTTCCACAAACATAAGACTTATCCTTTCCGTTCAAGAAAAGAATACAGTTTAATTAGTAAGTTTTAAAACAATACATGAAAACGAATTGAACTCAAAATTCTAACAGAACGGTTATCAGTTTGAAGTTCTCTTAGAACTGTTGTACACAGTCAGTCGTAATCACATTGCAAATAAAATTTTGTACCCTTCTTATTTTTGTATATATTTTATTATAGACATTTTATAGTCTATTATATTTCCTAACTACTATAATTTTTAATGACAACATACAATTTGACTGCATAAACTGTAATTTACTTGGCTGTTTTCCAATTCTTTGATATTTAGGTGGCTTCTATTTTTTTCTAGTTTTATAAATTGAGTCAGATAGGGCTCTTTGTTGGCAGAGACCAAGCCTCAGGCAGAAGCAGGATTTGCCTGAAGGACTCAGACAGCTCAGGAGTCGGTGAGAGGATGGAGAAGCAGGGGAAGGGAAGGCCAGCACTCTGGAGGGTCCCCGGGTCTGTGTGCAGGTGGCCATGTGGCAGGCAGGCGTAGAGCAGAGATGTCAGCTGTGGTTTCCTGCCGCTGTCACTCCACGATTACCACGTGCCTGCAGAGACAGGATGCTGAGCTCCCCCTAGGATCCGGACTGTACTCAGAGCAGGCCGAGGCATAATCCCCCAGGATGTGAGGGCCTTGGCGCCGGTGACCAGGGGACCTGTGTGCACCTCCCAAAGGCTCGGGCTTTGCATGTACTTCTCTTCTCAGGCTTGGGGCTGTTTTCCTCTGTGAAATTTCCCAGCGTGGAGTGATGGGGTGAGAGGCTGGAAGTTTTGGGGAAGTTCTTGACGTCCTCTGTCAAATCCGTGCAAGGACGTCTAGGAGTGACCTTATTAGGAGTTAATGGCTCCCTCTGTGTGTGGGTTCTGTACCTATCCATTCGACCAACTGTGGGGAGAAATAGTTTTTAAAATTGTGTCTATTCTGAACATGTACAGACTTTATTTGCCATTATCCCCTAAACAACAAAGTGTGACATCCATTTGCATGTCCTTGGGTTAGGAATCGTGCGTAATCTAGAGATGGTTTAACATGGACGAAGGCGTGGCAAAGGCGGCGAGGTACTATGCCCTTTACACATGCCAGGACTTGTGGATCCCTGCATTTGGGAATTGCAGGTCATGACCCAGTCCCCTGTGCATATCCAGGACAGCAGTAATTGGGCGTGGTCACTAGTCAGCTGAAAGGAGCAGTCAAGGACTCTGCGACACCTGACATATTTGCTCTGCTATTTCTGAATCTCATCTCCCGGCTGCCAATCTGCTGCTCTAGGGCCAAGACCTTCGTGTGCGCTCTTTGCTTGGGGTTTTGCATTGTCTTTCCTGCACAAGATTACCCATAAAGTGTTGCCCTCGATTCCTGGTTTAGGGTTCTGTTAAGGGGACTCCTGTTGACGTACAGATCCTGGGGAACACAGGGCCCTTCTGGGTAGGCGAGCCCAGCCCCTCCGCAGCTCTTATCGTTGGCTCGCCCACACCCAATTTGACATCCATAATTTCGTGTGAGTGATTTGCTTTTATTTTTTGAGCCTTTCCAAAAGCCTTCAATTTCATTTTCATTGAAACAGCAGCTCTCTTATTTATCCCACTCCTATTTAATTGATTTTTATAGTGTTTATTTTAATTACATAATTAGAGAAACAGTTCAAGGAGCTTTAGTGGGGTTGGGAACAAATGCAGCTCGTTCTTGGTAAGCAGACAGCTCCACCGTGGGAGCGCTGGGACACAGCGTACCGGGGTGTCCCATGCTGGAGAGTGATTATGACCCAGTGGGCGTCAGCCCCTGGCCTGACAGGGAAGGGCAGTTGGCTGCCTGGAGTTGTTTAGGAGAAATTCTTCTGTAGTTTGCGTGAACCTGCTTCCTGTCTTACATAATCCCAGGGCAGCCAGCCTGCCTATCCACAGCCGGCCCCAGAGGAAGACAGAACCTGAAAACAGATTTGCACCTGCACCGAGCACGAGCAGACCCTTCCTGTCACCATGCCGTGAGCAAGAGGGTGTCACCAATGTGCACATGGGGACGATGCGTGACCCGGAGAGGAGATCCCCGGGAGGGTGTGGCTCGGCTCCATGCAAACCCCGTGCCATTTTATATAATCCATGGATTTTGGCATCCTCGGGGGGTCTGGAACCAATGTCCCTTAGGTAATGAGGGGCGACTGCACGTGTTCAGAGCTGAGTCTGACCCTGGGACAGTGTGGTGTTTGTACTTTTCTGTGTGTGGCCGTGACTACAGCCACGATGCAGGGCTGTTCATCACCCATGGCTCTCCTTGGTCTTCCCTGCAGACCTCTTGGCCCTTGGGCCTGGCTCATCTGCTCTCCATCCTGATCATTTGTCGTTTTGAGAGTACAATTTCAAAGGCATCACACAGTGCCTTCCCGTTTGAGGTTGACTTTCCACTAATGCCCCTGAGACCCATCGAGTTATTGCATGCTAGTAATCTGCTCATTTTTCCTGCTGAGTGGTATTCCACAGCGTGAAGGCCGCAGTTTGTTTAACCAGCCCTGCACTGAACAATGTTCCTCTATTTCCAGTTTGGGGCTGTCACCAATGAAGTGGCTATAGAAAGGCACAAGTAGGCTTTTGTGTGGGCTTAGCTTTTATTTCTCTGGGATAAACACCCAGAAGTCCAAGTGTTGCATTGCTTGCTAGGTGTTTAAGCTTTTAAAGACACTGCCAAACTCTTCCAGGACAGCTGTCCCTGTTATGTTCCCACTAGGCACACGTGATGGATTGTTTCTCCACAACCTCACCCGCATCTGGTACTCTCAACAGTTTTATTTGAGTGTACTATGCAGGTGGTAGAGACAGGTCAGCATGGTCTTAATTTCCATTTCCTTAAGTGGTAGTGACACAGAACATCTTCCCATGCGTGTATCTACAGGGGACTTGAGGGACTTTAATTCTTTGGGAGTCTTATTGAAGAAGTCTTTGCCAACTCCCACTTGCTGAAATGTTGCTCCTAATTTTTCTTCCAGCAGTTGTCTGGTAGCTGGTTTAATTCCTACATCCTTGATCCATTTCGATTTGATTTTTTGCGCAAGGTGAGGGATAAGGATCTAATTTTAGTTTTCTTCAAGTGGCTGTCCAGTTGGTCCAGCACCATTCGTTGAATAAGCTGTCATTCCTCCAAGTTATATTTTGAACCCCTTTGTCAAAGATTGGTTGTTTAAAGATTTGTGGGTTTGTTTTAGGGTCTTCTCTTCTATTCCATTGGTCTTCATTCTTATTTTGCTACCAATACCATGCTGTTTTTAATAGTATAACTCTATAGTATAACTTTAGAACTGTGTTGCAAAACCATCTGTTTCATCTTTCTTGCTTAATAAAGTTTTGACTATTCTGGGTTTCTTGATCCAAATGAATTTGAGAATTGCTTTTTCTATACTTGTAAGAATGACATTGGAATCTTGATGTTATTTCCCCTTTTTTTCTGAAGCTTAGTCCTCAGTGTGATGCCCTTGGCAGGGGAGGTAGTGGAACCCTCAAGAGATGGGGTATAAGGGGAGGTTCCAGGTCATCATGAACATGTGCAAGATGAGGATTTCACCATGTGAGCCCCTTCTTTCCTGTCTCTTATGTCCAGGTGAAAAAGCTTTGCTCAGTCATACTCTCTCCACAATATGATGCCCAAAGCAGAGAGGCAAAAAGCAATGGGGACACTTCATCATCAGCTGAAACCTCTAAAATAAACCTTCCATCTTTATAAGATGAATGGCTTAGGTATTCTGTTATAGTAACAGAGACATGATTGATAGAGGGTGCCTTGTTCAAAATGATTGGGAACAAATGGATTCTGAATTTTGGATTTTTAGAAAATTTTGGAATGTTTGCATAGATATAATGATCTCATTATCTTCTTGGGCATGGGTCTCAACCTAAACATGAAATTCATTTATGTTTCATATACACCTTGTACACATAGCCTGAAGGTAATATCATATAGTATTTTAATTTTGTACATGAAACAAAGCTTTGTAGTGTAGAATTTGTTTACTTGTTCCTTTCATCATTGCTTAAAAAATTTCAGATTTGGAACCTTTTGGATTAGGGATTTCTGGATTAGGGATGCTCTATGTGTTTATAGTCTGGGACATTTCAGAAGGAAACACAGGGGACTCATTGCAGTGGTTTCCTGGGTTCTCTGGTTTCTAGGCCCCCTCCATGGTCTTTCCACCTTTCAGAACCTTTTAAAATTGTGTTATGTGTAATATTTAGGGTTCTTCATTGTACTTAGCCAGAAGAAGAAGGAAAAGAACATTTGCTCCATTGTCCCAGAAGTGGAATTCTCTAGAGTACTTTCGGTTTGTCACTAATTTACTAGGTGAAAATTAGGATTGTCCTGGTGCTTCATCTTTTATCTGCATATGTAACGGCATCTTTTTATGAGTATTTTGGTAATAAAAAATTGTTCAACCAATTAGTTTTATCTCTGTGTATAATAAATACTTTAATTCATTAATCTTCAGGGTGATGGGACTATATGTTATTTCAAGTTCCTTCTTTATTCTGATAATAAGATATTTTTTGAAAAATTAATGAAGTAGACTAATGTCCTTAAAAGCTAGCTAGGTCACATTTCCTCAGAAATATTCTTCTCATGGAAGGAGAGCAATGCGCTTCTTTCCCTTCCTCAGCGAGACTTTGTTTCCTTGAGGCCTGGACTGCTGCTTATGCTGGAGAGAGTTGATGGGTTCCTGAGGACTTGGCCCGCCAGGGAGTCAGCGGGAGTCAGCAGCATTGCTCAGGGAGACGCCGCTGGGGCTCGTGACTGAGCAGGTGCAGCTATGGAGACATCCAGTTCCGAAGGACCTTCCCAAGTTCTGGGCCATGGTGGGTTTCTTGACCTGGAAGGGATTAGACCTCTGCTGTGGCCGGAATGCCCCACCAGAACACACGATGAACTTTAACCTCCACTGTGAGGCAGTAAGAGGTGGGGCTGCTGGACGGTGACGGGGTCACAAGGGCTCTGCCTGAGCAACTGGATTTATCTACTCAAAGACTACTGGATTAATGGGTTATTGCAAAAATGGTGTGGTTGTAAGCTACATCTCTCTGGCTGGTTTGCTCTGCCTCACCATGGGATGCCCTTCACCACATCAGAGGTGAAAGGGTGGAACCACGTGGACTTTGTAGAACCCCAACATAAGCTGTGAGCTAAAGCACCAGGTTTAACGGTCTCCTGGGAGTGGAGAGTGAGGAGAGAGCTAGGACACCGTCGGCCCTTGTCCACTGTGAGATGTCCCGCTCCATTCGCCTGTCTCCTGCTGTTCTCAGCGCTGGAGGGACCAGAGCGAGTGGCAGGCACGCAGGCAGGAGCAGCACGGGGAAGGCGGAAGCCCGTGCACCTGCTCTTTATCTGTAGACTTCCTGCCACCCCATCTGGAGCCAGGGAGAGGGACAAACTGCATTTATGAACCAAGAAGGGGGTTGTTTATTACAACATGATAGGATATTCAAAGTTCATATTACCGAATTTAAGAAATGTCCTGTCATTGGAAGTGCCCAAAGAGCTCAGTCATGTTACTGACCAGAGAAGCTGTTAAGACTGCCCGGTTATAGTGGGAGAGTTCCTCTGTGGTCTGTCACTGTCAAAGTGAGTGTCATTTCCAAGGTGGCTCCTCCTGCTGGGCAGAAAACATACAGGGCCAGGAATTTGTGTGTTGTGATTTTTCAAACCTTCAGCAAGAGGAAAAGTTAATCATTTTTAATTTAGACATTTAACCTAAGTGCCTACAAATCCCTCATTGGTTGCCTGGTGGTTAATTTCTAAACAGGAAATGGTAACCTTTCCTATTGCTGTGGAGATGGTTCAGCATCATCTTTATTAGTTAATCATAAAGCCAAGTGAGTTTACCTCCTTATAAAGACACAAGACCACTCCTGTGTCCATGAGAAGGAAGTAGAAGGACCAATGAGAGACACAGCGGCAAATCTCCGCGTCACGGGTGGATGAACCTCACTGCCCGGGCGGCCACTTTCCAAGTTCAGCTTCCCTCTAGCCACTGGGTCTTGGTGGGTTGGGGTCAGAGATGGGAAAAATGCATTGCAGAGAGTGGTCGGCAGGGTGCGAGCAGGAGAGTGCCCAGGCTGGAGGCCCCTTTACCAAGGGTGGGATCAAGGACCTCATTTTTTTTTTAAAGAGAGAGGGACAGTAAGAGAGAGAGAGAGAGAGAGAGAATCAACTTAATTTAGTTTTCCCTGTGGCTTTTGATGCTCTGAAACTTCATTGTGTACATGATGCTGGGGTTTGAACTTGGGTCCTTGTGCATGCCAGCAAGCACCGTAACCACTGAGCCACCACTCCAGCCCAAGACCTCATCTTTAAGTGAACATCATTACGAGCACTGCTTCTCCAAGATTTACTCTTGACATACACTTTTTAAATTTTTACTGGGATATTATCCACATAAAGGTAAACGTACCTGCTTCCCCTGCTCAGTGCAAAGAGAACCTTGTTCCAGGGACCATTTTAATGCCTCAATATTTATGGGAGCAAGCCCTGACCCACAGTGGGGAAGTTGGGAGGTGGGGCTTTGGGGAGAGAAATAGGTTTAGATGTGGCCATGAAGGACTGGCGAGGAAAGGGTAAGAGAGCTGAGCTCTCCCTCTCTCCACCATCTGAGGACACAGCAAAAGGCTGTCTGCAAGCCAGGGAGGGGATCCTCCTGTTTGGATCCTGTGGTCTTCCACTCCTCCAGCTTGAGTTTCTCAGCCTCTTGAGTTGAGAAATGAACACATGTGTACACGTGCTGTACGCCATCTTGTTACAGCAGGGTGAGCTAAGACATACTCCCACAACACATAGAACATGTCTGTGGAATTTCCAAAAGTCTCACGCTATCCCTTGCTAATCAGTCTCCAGCTCCCACACTGTTCTGGAAGGTGGACGTTCAGTTCTCTCAAATACTCTTTCTTGTTCTGTGAAATGACTACCTCACTTTTATTATTATTATTTTTATTTGTTCAACATACTCTTACATATTGGAGGGAATCGTTTCACATTCATGAACATGAGGATATTGACAAAGTAATTTAAGGCAGATGCTAGTCCATGGTCTCCCCACCTTGAGTACTCCCTGTTCCCAGCTGCACTGATAATGCCCCTACTCCCTCTATCCAGCTGCAATGACATCCCCCTCCTCCCTCCCTTTCCTCCCTGTCCCCTTCCAGTCTCCCCCCAGTGTCATAGTTATGGTTCCCCCTGCTTATGTAAAAAATTACCTATGTTGAGGTTATTATTTAGCCTAGCTAACTATCAATCTGAATTAGATTGTATTCTAGCTTCCACATATGAGAAAATGTTTGGCCCTTGAGTCTCTGGGATATTTCACTCAGCATATTTTTTTCCATCGCCATCCATTTGGCTGCAAATGCTGTGATATCATTCTCTCTAATAGCTTAGTAGAACTCCATTGTATATATGTACCTCAGTTCTTTAATCCACTCATCCAGCAAGGGGCATCTGGGTTGGTTCCATAGTTTAGCTATAGTAAATTGAGCTGCTATAAACATTGATGTAGCTGTGTCTCTGTAGTATGCCAATTCTAACTCTTTGGGGAGAATACCCAGGAGTAGGATAGCTGGGTCATAAGGTGGTTCCAGCCCTAGTTTTTTGAGGAGTCTCCACACGGCTTTCCAGAGTAGCTGTACAAGCTTGCAGTCCCGCCAACAGTGTGATAGTGTTCCTTTCTACACACAAAGCCTCCAGCATATGTTATTCATCGTATTCTTCATTTTTGCCTCTGACAGGAGGAGGAATCTCAGTGAAGTTTTGATTTGCATTTCTCTTTATTGCTAGTGATGTAGAACATTTTCTCATATAATTGTGGGCTTTTTGTATTTCCTCCTTTGAGAAGTTTCTATTTAGTTCCCTAGCCCATTTATTGATTGGATTATTTGTATTTTTGGTGTTCAGTTTTTTGAGGTCTCTTTATATTCTGGATATTAGTCCCCTATTGGAGGTGTAGCAAAGATTTTCTCCTATTCTGTAGGTTCTCTATTGACAATCTTGACTAATTATTTAGCTGTGCAGAAGCTTTTTAGTTTAATGGTATCCCACACGTTTATTCTTGGCCTTAATTCTTGTGCTATGGGAGTCTTGTTAAGGAAGGCGGTACTGACACTGATGTCATGGAGTATTGATTCTATTTTTTCTTCTAGCAGTTGTATAGTTGCTGGTTTGATTTACATTTCTTTGGTCCATTTTAATTTGATTCTTGTGCAAGGTGAGAGATAAAGATCTACTTTCAGTTGTTTGAATATCACTGTCCAGATTGTCCAGCACCATTTATTGAACAGGTTGTTGTTCTCCCACACCATGTTTTTTACACCCTTTGTCAAATATCAGATGGTTAAAGATTTGAGGGTTTGTCTTGGTATCTTCTAGTCTGTTCCATTGGTCTTCATGTCTGTTTTGATATCAATACCATGCTGTTTTTGTTACTATAAAACTATAGTATAATTTTAGGTCAGATATTGTGATACCTCCTACTTCCTCTTTCTTCCTTAGTAATGTTTTGGCCAATCTGGGTTTCCTATTATTACAAATGAGTTTGAGAATTTATTTTTCTTTATCTGTGAAGAATGTCATTGGTATCTTGATGAGGATTGCTTTTAATCTTCATAGGTCTTTAGGCAGAATGGCCATTTAAATTATATTGATTCTGCCTAACCAAGAACATGGAATGTTTTCCCAAACCCTTAGGTCTTCTGCAACTTCTTTTTTTAAATGTTCAACATTGTAGAGATCCTTTTTATCCTTCATAAAATTAATGTACAAGTATTTTATTCTTTTTGAGGATATTGTGAATGGGACGGATTTCCTGATTTCTTCTTCAGTGGAATTATTGCTGGAGTATAGGAAAGCTAATGATTTTTGAGTGTTGATCTTATAACCAGCCACTTTGCAGAAATCGTTTATAAGATCTAGAAGTTGTCTGATCGAGTTTATTGAGTCTTCTAGGTATAGGATCATGTCATCAGCAAATAGAGACATCTTGACTTCTTCTTTTCCTATTCAAATTCCTTTGATTTCCTTCTCTTGTCTGATAGCTCTGGCAAGGGTTTCAAGGACTATATTGAATATGAGTGGTGAAAGTGAACATCTTGTCTTGTTCCTGAATTCAGTGGAAATGCTTTCAGTCTTTAAGAATAATGTTGACTATGAGTTTGTGATAAGTGACTCTTACAAAATTAAAGAATCTTCCTTTGATCCCTATGTTCTCCAGAGTTTTGAGCATAAATGGGTGTTGAATATTATCTGGCATCAATTTAGATGATTATATGATTTTTATCTTTAAATCTGGTTAAGTGATGAATTACATTTATTGATTTGCATATGTTGAACCTGCCTTGTATCCCTGGAATGAAGCCCACTTGATTGTGATGTATTATCTTTTTGTGTTGTATTTTTGGATCTGGATATCTAGGATTTTATTAAGGATTTTTGCATCTATGTTCATCAAGGAAATTGGTCTGTAATTTTCTTTTCTTGATGTGTCTTTGTTGGATTTTGATATCATGGTTATATTTTCTTCATTAAAAAGTATTTGGGAGGATTCCAACCCTTTCAATTTCATGGAAAAGCTTGCAAAGGAGCATTGTTAATTCTTCAGTAAAGTTCTGGTAGCGTTCTGCTGAGAATCCACCAGGTCCTGGAATTTTATTTTTTGGAAGGGCTTTGATTGCTGTTTCAATTTTGCTGCCTGAGATAGGTTGGTTTAGATTTTCAGTGTTCTCCTGTGTTAATTTGGGAATGTTGTATGTGGAAAGATATTTATCCATTTCTTCCAGGTTATCAAACTTGGAAGAGTATATCTTTTCAAAAGAAGTTCTGACAATCTTCTGGATTTTGGTTGAGTCAGTGGTGATATCTCCATTTTCATCTTTGATTTTGTTGATTTGCTTCACTACTTAGGTGAGGTTGGAAAGAGGTCTGTCGTTCTTATTTATTTTCTCAAAGAACCAACTCTTTGCTTTGTTGATACTTTGAATTGTCTTTTTATTGTTGTTGTTGTTCTCAATTTCATTGATTTCAGCTCTGATATTAGTTTTTTCCAGACTTCTATTTGGTTTGGTATTGTGTTGTTCCTCTTTTTGTAAGGATTTGAGTTGGATCATAAGTCTATTTATTTGGGCTGTTTCCTGATTTTTGATGAAGGGAATCAGTGCTGTAAATTTACCTCTTAAGAATGCTTTCATGATGTCCCAGAGATTTTAACATGTTGTTTCATCATTTGCATTCATTTCCAGGGATTTCTTGATTTCTGTTCTCATTTCATCTTTTATCTATTCTTCATTTAATAGGGTATTATTTGATTTCCAAGTATTTGGGTATTTTCTGTTGTTTTTCTTGCTTTTAATTGCTAAGATCAGACCAGTGTTCTGACAGATTTGCTTTGTGGATTAGGATGTGGTCTATTTTGGAGAAGGATCTGTGAGCTGTTGAGAAGAAGGTGAACTCAGCTGATTTGGAATGGAATATTCTATAATATCTGTTAAATTCAATTGATTGATAGAGTTGATTAGGTTAGAGATATCTTTTGGATTTTTTGCTTTGATGATCTATCTATTGTTGACAATGATTCATTAAAGTCCCCCAGTATTATTGTGTTGAGATCGACAAGAGGTTTAATGTCCTTGAGTACTTTTTCCATATATCTGGGAGGGTTATAATTGGAGGCATAAATGTTAAGTATCATTATGTCTTCTTGATGTATTGTTCCTTTTACTATGATTTAGTGACCTTCTTTGTCCTTTCTGACTAATTTTTGTTCAAAATTAACTTTGTTGGCTACAAGGATTGCAACACCAGCTTGCTTTCTTGGGCCACAAGCCTGGTAAACTTTTGCCTTCAATCTGTGTCTAATTTGGGGTGCGAGGTGTCTCCTGCAGGCAGCATATCATTGGATTTATTTTTTGATCCAGTAAGTCAATCCATGTCTTTTGTTTGGGGCATTGAGTCCAATCACGTTCAGAGTTAGAAAAGATGTGATTCTGGGTCCCTGGCATTGTGACTATTGCTGTGTTTTATGCCATCTTGGATATCTTTTAGTTAGTTATGTTATTATTGACTTTCATCTGTTTATGAAAACAGCTTTGGAACTCTTTTGGTTTGTTCCTCTGTATGAAGTATGTGCTTGAGTATTCTCTATGGAGCAGGCTTTGTTCTCATGTACCTTGTTAACTTGAATTAATTGTGGAAGTATTTAATTTCCCCATCACATTTAAAGCTGAGTTTTGTGGGGTATATTATCTTTGGCTTAAAATAGTTTTCTTTCAATATTTGAAAAATATCATTCCAGGCTCTCCTGGCCTTTATTATCTGATCTGAAAAATCCACAGTAATCCTTATTTGTCTGCCTCTAAATGTGATTTGATGCTTTTCCCTTGTTGCTTTTAAAATTCTTTCCTTGATTTCTCTGTTGTTCATTTTATATATGATGTGTCTTGGTGAGTTTCTCATTTGCTTAGGTCTGTTTGGTGTCCTAAAGGTGTCTTGAATTTGATTTTCTGGATTAGTCCTGAAATGGGGAAAATTTCCATGGCAATATCATTTAGAAGATTCTTAGTGCCCCTTTCTGTTGTTCAATGTTCTCTTCATTCCCAATTTCTCTCATATTGGTTCTTCTCATCTCATCAAATACTTCTTGGAAGCTCTGATCATGCTCAATAAGCTTCTTTTCTAGTCTTTGCTCCTTGCATTCTAAGTTGCTCAGCCTGTCTTCATTGTCTGATATTCGTTCAAGAGCTGAGGTTCTATTTCCTACTGTTTACTCTGATATTAGTATCTTCCAATGAACTTTTAATTTGGTTGATTGTGTTTTTCAATTCTAAGAGCTCTGTTACATCTCTTTTCAGAGTGTCTGGCTCTTTGTCAATGTGGTCTCTCATTTTCTGAAATTGCGGTCTTATTTCTATTCTTAAATCTTCCATTAATTCTTTGATTGAATTACTAATCAGATTGTTGATGCTTTTTTCTAGGTTTTCACCTAGGACCCCAACCATGGACTCCTTGGGTCAGGGGCTGTAGCATTGAGATGGAGGATTGTTTCCCTTTTTCCTCATTTTCAGTTTCAGGGAGGGGGGCTTGAGGTCTGTCACTGAAAATTTCTCTTGGGGACTTTGTTGATGGGTGTGGAGCTTTTTGTCTCTTTGCTTAGTTGGGCTGGGATTCAATTTGTACAGTACAGTTAAATGGCTGGCTCCCCACTCTGTGATTTATTGTGGACCTTTATGACTTCAAGTACCCCCAGAGATAGGGGGAAGGAGTTAATATGTGCTGCCAACGCAAACAACACACAGTGCCAACTATAGCTGTTACAGTGCTGATTAGCACCTATAAGAGCAAAAGGATTAGCAGTTTTCTTCCATGAGAGTCCTCAGACTATACTTGGTTTGCAAGCAAACATCCATGTTGAAGTATGGCATTGACTTCAGTTTACTGGAATGTTTGCAGGTGGATTTAAAAAAAGTCTAGAGAGCAAAGAGAATGAGATAGAAAGGTAGTGTGGAAATTGTGATTTTGGAGAGAGAGCTACAAGAGAGTGGAGATGATGTAGGCTATTCTGCTAAAATAAGGAAAAGAAAGAGATTAGAAGAGATTGAGTTAATGTCTTTGATGGAAGATGAGAGAGATCATAATACAGTTTAGATGTTGACTGAGGAAAGGGAAGGAGAGGTAGTCGAGACTGGGGGTCTCTTCAGCACAAAGAGACTAAGCACTAGTTTGCAAGACCACAGACAGCCCCTGATTGTACCCCAGCAATACAAACAGCCCAGAAATAGAAAACCCAAAACAAAACAAAAACAAAACAAAACAAAAAAAAGGAATTGAGAAGGTTTTGAATTACTGCTGAAGTGAAAATATACAAAAATATACAGTGGGGGTATGAGTTCATACTTGACATCTAAGTGGAGTCACATTCCAGGTGAGTTTGTTGGAGGGACTGTATTTTGGTGATCTCAGGAGTCCTAGGAGTCCTCCCAATATTCTTTTCCTTTCACTGTAGAGGGGTTGCAGACTATTCACCATCCCTGTTTCATGTGAAAACAGTCTTTAGAGCTACCCATTTTGAACCTCTGGACCGTTTAGTGTCTGCCTGCCCAAACTCTTGCTTCACTTCAGCTGGGGTCCGAGGAGCTGCTGGCAGTCTTGTGGATCCTGGTGCAGCTGTAATGGTCTCTTGCTATTCGAAGGCCTGAACTGAGGTCTCCTGTGACAGCTATTGTCCCACTCGAGTGACCTGAGCGCCCCCACTTGCCCCAACAGATGATGCATGAGGCAGTTTCAGCTCCAGCAAGGGGAGGGGGAGATGATAATGAGACACCAGCCCAGTCAGACCCAAACCTGGGTATGTCTAAAATGCAACCACAAGGTGCGTGGAAGCCCAGTCCCACTTGGAGTGCCTGGGACCTATGGAACCATCTCTGATCCCAGTATTCAGGGCCTGGAAGTAGAAGAAAGCACTGGTCCTGGGATGCCCCTTCTGCTCATAGGTCACTGAGGCTGACGCTAATCTCTGTCCAGCCAGAGAGGTCCAGGTGGCATCTGCTCTCCCACTCCTGAGTCACAGGACCTGCAAGCCAACACCACCCATCCTGTTTAGGACCTGTTGAGCAGACTCTTGATCATGGACTCTGACTGCAGTTCAGCAATTTTTGGGGATAGGATGAAGTCTCTATTTGTGAGTCCCAGAACCATTAGGGAGGGTCCACCAGGCCCACACAGCCCCCAGAGTAGATAGTTAGAACACTGGGGAGCTGGAGTTGCTGTCAGATAGAGCAACCTCCATCTGAGCTCACTGCTTTTGAAGCAGCTGCCTGGACTGCCCACTGGGTGAAGTCAAAATGGCCCTGGCTCTCTGCAGCCAGATTCAGGGTGGTCTAAATTCCATACATTAATGCAGTCCCTGGGTTCCCATCGCCTCAGAGCCTCACACCCAGCCGTAGAGGCTGCATCCACCATTCTGATATCAGAGATCACCGCTCCAAACTGATGCTCTCTGTTTATGTACGCTGCTTCCCCGCACTCTGTACCAATAAAGCAGCCTGCCAGTTGGGTGGTGGTGCTTGTAGGTGGAGCAGTAAGATTTTTATTTGGATTTTCTTGTACGCTCAGTTTATGAAAGCCTCTGTGCCTCTAAATTTCCTTGCTTGAATGTTAATGAGTTTAGGTGGAAATTTTGCTATTCACCCCCCTCATAGAAAGGCACTTCTCCCACTGTTGGCGTCCCACATTCAGGGAGAGATTTTTCATTCAGCCCTCCTGCCAGTCTCCATCTTTCCACCCCTCTCACTTTTGTTGTTTTTGTCTGTTAATAAGATGATTACATTTCTTGATTTTGTAATATTAACCCAACCTTGCATTCCTGAGATAAATCTTGTCTTTTAAAAATTACTTTTCTTATATTTTTAGCATAATCGGATTTGTCATTAATGTTGTTAAAAATTTTCATGCCTGTATTCATTAGTTATTCATCTATGATTTTCTTCCTTGGGGTTACTCTCTGAAGAATACTTGCTTTATAAAATGGGTAGAAAATTGTTTCCCTACCTCGGTTTTCAAGAGTTGGTAAAAGACTATTATCTCTTCATCACATATCTGATAGACTTATTAGTGAAGACATCTGGGATGGAGTTTTCTTTGTGAGAAGATTTTACAATTAGAATTCAATTTCTTTTTAGATATAGGGCTGTGTATATTTCCATCATGAACCAGTTTTGGTAATTTCTATTTATTACCCTGAAAGTGAGCCTATTTTAATTTTATTTTTAATTTTTGTGTTGCTGTATATTAATTATACAGAATAGTGTGCTCCCTTGTGGTGTATTCAGACCTGTATATAACATAATCTGATCAATTTCGCTATCTCTTTACCCACTCTCCCATTCTTCCTCCTCCTGGTTCCCTTCCTCTTCTCTAAAGTTCTCCTTCCTACTTTCATGACATTCTCTTTTTTTTTTTCCTGTTTATGTTCTCTGGCATCCACATATGAAAAAAATATACATGTTTTTCTGAGTCTGGTTAATTTCACTTAGCATGATGTTGTCCGGTTCCATCCATCATCCTGCCAATGGCATGAGTGAGATTTCATTCATCTTTACAGCTGTGTGAAATGCTGTTGTGTACCTATACCACATTTTCTTTATTCACCTGCTGCTAGGCACCTAGCTGGTACCATACTTGGATTTTGTGTGTTGTGTTATGGTAAACATGGGTATGCATGCATCTCTAAAGTATGCTCACTTTATTCTTACATTTAATCAGAATTGTCAAATTTCTTGGCATAGATTTGTTAACAACTGCTTCTTCTGTGTTTTAACGTCTGTAGGAACAGTAGTGATGCCTCCTTTTTGTAGAACATTTTATTCACTTATATTCCTCCATTTTTTATTTAATCCCTGTATCTAGCAGTTTATCTTTTTTCAAATATCATCTTAAAGAAACAGTTTGGGGTTTATTGTTCTTATTTAGTTTCTGCTCTTGGGCCATTCTAGTTAATGGATTCTTACTCTTATGTTACTGTTTTCTCTTTACCCTTAACTTGGGCTTGATTTTCTCTTATGTTTTAGCTTCTTAAGGAAAAATCTTAGATAACTGATTTTAGGACTTTCTTTTAAAAACTACTGAGGTATTTATAACTGTATACTTGCCTCTGAGAATTGATTTGGCTGCATTCAATTTTTTTATTAAATTTTAAAAAAAATTTAGAAGCCATAAAATTTTTAAAAAATTTTGTTAAAAATGTTTTCATTAAAATTAAAATATTTTGTAGTATTCTTTGTTATTTCTTCTTTGATCCCTGGATTATTTAGACATATATTTTCTGATTTATAAATATTTAGGTTTTTTCAGATATCTTTCTGTTGGTGATTTATTATCCAGTTCCATTCTGCTTAAAGACTATATCCATGTAATTTAAAATTCATTGAGACTTGTCATGGCTTCACGTATGATCTACAGTATGCCCCATGTGCATGCCCTAGTCGGTGAGCTGGTTTTCAGTGAGTTTTGCCTCTCTGGCTGGGTACTCATGTGTCTCCCAGCCACGTGGCAGTGGTGGGACCTGCTCAGTCAGCAGCTCCTCAGAAGTGGCTTTCTGCACAGTTCTCTTAGCCCATGCACACGTGAACAGGCATGTGCTGAAAGACACAGGGGAAGCATATTCTGGACCATTTTCTGGTTAGCTCCCTCTTCCCCACAAACCCAGTCACCAGTGTCTTTTTGTGCTCCTATCTGAGTCTCTTCAACTCAGCCTGATTTCCAGTTTCTGAGTTTCTTCTATTTATACTGAGTTGTAGAGATTAACTTGTGCTAGAAAACCATTTCATTTGAAAACTTCATCTTACTTACCTTCTCTACTTGCAGGGGAATAATAATGATTTCCTGCTGATTGTCCAATGTCTGAAGGTTTATTTTTATATTTTATCCAAGCCTTTAAGATATTTAGGGTACAGACCCGGAAAGTTCCTTAAGGAGACTTGGAAGAAAGACTTTCCTGCAATGCGTGATCAGGTCTGAATGTGAGTGGGAAGCCTTCCACCTGAAGCAGTGTGAGCTGGGCTTGAGGCTGGGAGCCCTTGGCTTGCACAGGGAGGGACTGAGGTCCTACAGCACACCGCTTGCTCAGGACCCAACCCACCTCTGAAGACCTCGTGAACTCCTTCCCTGGCCTCTGTGCCTGCCCTGCTGCTGCTGTCAGAGAGGAGGTGATTTATAGACCAACATGTGCAACTTTCTTTCCCAGGGGTTCTGTGAGCTGAAACAAATTGCTTCAACACATGCTCAGAGGAGCGCAAGATTGGCGGGTTCACAGTGGCGTAGGGGCGCCCAGGGAATTTCCCGGGAACGTTTGTCAGCATTGGTGACGGCCCTGTGGCAGAGCCGTGCTTCCTCTGCAGAGCCGTCTCCTGGGAGTTAGACGCGTGCCCTTGCAGCACCAGCAAGTCACTTCTGCTCAGTGGAGGTGGGCGCCATGCCTGGGGTGTGTGCAGTAACAGGTGCGTAACTCCAGTGCCTCGTATTCACCAGGGTGGGTCTGCACAGAAGTCCTGAGCTGGGTGCTCTGTGACTCTAGGTTAACAGAGACAGCAGCGCCCTGAGAAGTCACTCGTGGGATCGCACGTCTCCCCACCCTGTTTCTGCTACATTTTATCCTAGCGTTGGCAAAACTTTGGGACAAAAGGACCTGGAGTGCTCGTTTTTTGGTCACTTTCTGAGAGTTGGGACATTCCCCTTTATTATTTCCTCTGTTTTTTTTTTTTTTGAAGGGTTTAAAAGAAGGGAAAGACAATCAAGGAAACCACTGCTGTGCTTTGTTCCTCCTCTTCGAAGGCCATAGTTTTTCTGTTTGATTTGTGTGGGGAGGTTGTGACATGCAGGCCTCTAGGACTACAAATTGCAGAGCCCAGGGTATGTTGGTTAGATGGGGAAAAGGATGAGGGTCAATTCCCAGATGCAAGAAGTGGTGCAGGGGCCAAATCCCAGGAAAAGAAAGAGGGTGGGCCCCCTTCAGAGAGCTTGGGAGGGCCGCAGGGCTGACCACTGCACTGCTTCAGCCAGGAGGGAAGAGGAGGGCAGGGCTGACTCAGCACCCGACAGATGATCCACCTGAGGTTGTTGCCCACTTCCTCCAAGGCAGGGTCACCAGGGGGAACAGGGAGGAGGGCACTGCTTGCTCAGGCTAAAAGGATTTCTAGGCTTACCAAGCATACACAATGTGAGAAATTCCCAAAAATAAGAGTCCTTTTACAGGCCAGGAAGACAGTGGCCTGCCCGCCTCCTTTCCCTCCTCCCTCCCTCCTTTCCTTCCAAGTGCTCACTGAATACCCTGGTATGTACCAGGGCAGGTGCGTACAGAGCTACGCTTGGAGAACCACCTATTCAAAGTCTATACGTGCAGGCTGACTACGGTGTGAACTCCTGAATTCAGGGCTCCTGTGTCAGCATCAACCCACACCACAGGGAACATGACAGGAAGGAGAGGAAACCCAGGAATGGGGCCAGAGGCACCACATCCTTCTCTTCCAGTCCATGAGCTCGGAGCCGCTTGCGCCTGGACCTGGGATCCCAGGAGGTGGGGATGGGCTCCCTGTCAGTGACCCAAGTAGGATGGCGCAGGGAATGCAGGCACGTCTGTCAGTACCTTCTCCATTGCGTGCACTGCCTCGTGCATTGTAGCGCTCTGTAGAAAGCTGTTACACTGCATTATCAGGAGAAGAAAACTGGTCTGCACATGTCCAGTCACCCCCGGGCGGTTCATTCCAGTTTTGATGGACAGCTGGCTGGATCCCCAGATGCGGAGACCACAGCCGCAGAGTGTGCGCACTATTTTTAGTGTGGGACGCTGGCTCTGTTGCCTTCTGGGCGGCCAGCTGTCCTCACTCCAGGCAGATGTAGCTGCCCATGGGGCTCTGGGACTTCACAGACCTTTGCCTCTCTGAGTTGAGCTTCAAGGAAAGCCACTCTGATGAGGGCTTTTAGGTGGTTCAAATTTTGACTTCTGTTCCTCCATACAGGGAGGGTGGATCTTGTCCCAGGTTTTGGGGCTCTGTCCTGCAGCTTCAGGACTTCCTCAAAGCCTCCTCAGGCTAGACCCAGGCTGGTGAAGAGGAGGTGCAGCTACTGAATGCCAATGAGGGACTTTAAGGAGGCGCTCAGAGGGCGTCAGGTTTGGGCTTAGGTAGGAGGAGCAAAGGATTGTGGCTTGAACAAACAGCATCGCTCAGAATGCATGCACAAGGCCCAAAGATCCTTCCAGGTCTGGAAAAGTGGCAGCGCTTAGCGGCACTGAAAAATGTCCAAATCAGCCCTGCAGCTGTCGATTGCACCATGGCCTCTGGAAGGAAATCATTTATAACAACCTGAGTGTGCAGCTTGTGGGCTTGCCTGGATTAGTGTAGGTCCAGATGGTGCAACAGCATGTGATAGTTAGTACAAGAAATACGTAGTGACATGAAGAAGGTTCGTAACACCACGTTAAGTAAAAAGTTGGGTTAAAAACTCTGTATTCAGTATGCTCTAGCCAAAAAGTTGTTGAAAAAGACATCTGGAATTAGTATGCCAAATGTTGGGGTGGAGCAAGGAGCAGGGAGGGGCTGAGCTTCACGGCTGACACCAGGGAGTGGCTGGGTCCCCACTCCAGACACCAAGGCCACCAGAGAATAGACATTATTCTGCGGCATAGAGTGCAGAGGGTATGGATTTCTACTACCTGCTCCAAAGAAGAAGAAAGAGGACTTCATCGCCCTCTCCCTCCACTTTCCTGTATTTTCATGAACTCAGGGATAATCCAACTCTTGCTTTTGACTTGCGTGGGTTGAATCTGAAGGTGGAACTCACAACACATTTCTGTCCTTGTCTTTCTGTGTTCTAAGAGTGCAGACATTCTTAGATGTTAAGATGAAAATCACCTTGGCAAAACCATGCTCAGTTAATTTCTGCTCATTTAATACAGCTACGGAGGCAGTTCTGCAGCCCGACTGCCACTCAGACGGATGCCACAAGCACTTGACCTCAGAAATCCCGGGAACTTGTCACTTCATTGCTATTCTGGCCAAGAGTTTGTCTCTCTGACCTTGACCTTGAGAAAGATGTGATCCCATGGGACACAGGCTCATTGCTGAGCCTTTAAGGGAGTCGCTGGATTTCCGGATCATAAGCTCTTGAGACCTCAGGTGTTTTCCTCTTTCTTTTCAAAGGTGCCCCTCTTCCTCCAGGCTGGCCTGGACATCCTTCCCACAGCTCCAGCAACCGTTCTGTGGTGCCCCCTCCCTCCGCTCCTCTCTTCCGAGCCAGCTCAGCTCAGGGACGTGGACCCTCCCTGAAGCCACAGCCTTATCCTTTATGATTTCATTCACTATCTGGTTTTGTTTTGTTTCAAATTTTCAACTTATTTTCAGTGTCCATTCTCTCAACAATAGCATAAATCCCCACCAATAAAGTCAAGTCTGAACATAAATTCATCACCACTAAATATTAAAGTACTTTAGAAAATCTTTGAAGGGGCTGGAGCTGTGGCTTGGCAGTTACGGTGCTGGCCCTGCAGGCACAAGTACAGGAGTTCAAACTCCAGCACCCACGTACACAAGTGTCAGGGCAATGAAAACCATGTGCAAAACTTAATAAAAAATTTTACCCCTGGATAACAAAGTTTATATACATTGATTGCTATTGTTTTGATAATGTTTCCCCCTCAACTGTACTCTATATACTTCTAATAAAAAAATTAGATTTTTTAAAAAAAGTGAAGTACTGTAAAAAATAAAAATAAAAAAGCATATATATATATATATATATATATGTCAATGAATGGAAAAAAATTTAAAAAAAAAGAAAATCTTTGAAAACATGGACATGGCTCACTTCAATGCAGCTTTCACTTACAAATAGATTAGCATCTCTTTACATAAGCTATATTTTCTTTTCTTTTTTTAATTTTTATGAAGGAGTTGAGTTGTTGGAGAATCTTAAATGCATATGAAGTGGCAATATGATATGCATTCGGTCTTAAATCATAGTTTCCCCAAACTGCCCACTCCTCTGTCTCTTGATTCTTCTACATTACATCCCTATAAGAGATATAAAATGTATATATATATATATATATATATATATATAAGATTTGTGTGTATATATATATATATGATTATACATTTTCCAGAATTATATGATGATATAAGTATCTTTTGAATTCTCATGAGGTTGACCCCATAGGTTACATTGTGAATTATTTCCCTAGATCCTTCTTTATCCTACCTACCTCTCCCACTCCCAACCTCTCCCTTCCTCTCTCCCCCACCTAAATTTCTATGGTTCCCCTAGATTATGTGTTGGTATGCTTTTGCGGGGCTAATACATGAGTTTGACTACC
>PVKS010002511.1:26542-117205 GCA_004027875.1 Aplodontia rufa
ATATATATATATATATATATATATATATATATATATATCTCAAAGCTTTTGGATCCATTCATCCAGTGAGGGGCATCTGGGTTGATTCCATAATTTAGCTGTTATAAATTGAACTGTTATCAACATAGATTTTGCTGTATCACTGTAATGTGCTGATTCTAACTCCTCTGGAAAAATACCCAGGCGAGGGACAGCGGGGTTGTATGGTGGATCCAAGACTAATTTTTTGTGGAGTCTCCACACTGCTTTTCAGAGCAGCTGGCCAGTCTGCAATTCCACCAACAGTGTGCTAGTGTTCCTATTGGTCCCACAACCCCTCTAACATTTATTATTGTTTGTGTTCTTCATCTTTGCCAATCTGACTGGAGTTTGCACATCTCTGATTGCCAGTAATTTAGAACACTTTCTCATGTATTCAATGGTTTGCTCAATTTCCTCTATTGAGAAGTTTCTATTTAGATCTCTGGCCATTTATTGATTGGATAGCTTATGTTTTTGTTTTTTGAGTTCTTTACAAATTTTAGATATTAATCCCCTGTTGGAGAAATCACAGGCCATGGTTATCTCCCATTCTGTAGGCTGTTTCTTGACTCTTTTGACTAATTCCTTGGCTGAGCAAAAGCTTTTTAATTTAATGGCAACCCAGTCATTAATTCTTGACTTTTATTCTTTCGTGTTGGGAGTCTTATTGAGGAAGTCTTTGCCAACTCCCACTTGCTGAATTGTTTGCCCTAATTTTTCTTCTAGCAGTTGTATGGTAGCTGGGTTAATTCGTAATTCTTTGATGCATTTAGATTTGATTTTTGTGCAAGGTGAGAGATAAGGATCTAATTTCAATTTTCTGGAAGAGGCTGTCCAGTGTGTCCAGCACCATGCGTTGAGTGGGCTGTCTCTCCTCCACGTTATATTTTGAAACCCTTTGTCAAAGATCAGATGTTTAAAGATTTGCGGGTTGGTTTTAGAGCCTTCTATTTGTGGCTTCATGGTTTTGTGCTATGAAGTTCAAATGAGTCCTAACTTGTGGTTCTATGAGGTTTAGGTCATAACATAAAAGTCTGTGATAGGCTTATTTAATTTCTAAAGGGTTAAATCTAACAGAGACTATAAAAGCATCTGGAGGTATTATTTCCTACCAGCAGAGATGGAAGACCTATTAAGAAGCTACAAAATTTGTTTTCTATCTGTTTCACGTTGTATACACACCAACTGGCTTACAGATAAATGGGACTCATAAATCTAACAAATGGATCCAAATGCCTTTTAGTTCATGTGACTTAAATAAGACTTTAATAAGAAGAGCTAACCTAAATTGGTAAAAGTAAAGGTATGTTTTAAAATTGCTAATCACATATGGCCATGTTATTAAAAACTTGTCCTGGACAAGAAAAAAAAAGGGGGGGTGGTTCATTTAAAAATAAGTGTCAGTGGCAGGAACAGCAGCAAGAGCAATATTCAAAACCTGAAGTGGACCACAGCTGTGGCTAGACAATTAAATTGTTGGTTTCTCTGAAATGCTTGAAGGGTAATTTTCATTGCTTCTAGGATATTTTTTTCTTCTCTTTTCAGCAGGAAACCATGTCTTGATTTTTGTGAATCACCTAAAGTTAACAGCTAAAAATGAGTAAGTTGGTTTTAACAGAAATAAGATTAAATAATTTACAAAGTTAAAATGCTAACATATCAATTATTAAATATAAATTCAAGTACTTGGCTTCCTAAATTGCAGAAGATGACACGTATTTGGGTTTATTAAATGTTCTTTTACAAATTAATTTTAAAGAGTTTAAAATTGGTTTGTTTCTGGGTCTTCACTAGGAATAAAGATACTAAAAGTTAAAATTATATTAGATATAATTCAATATGTAAAGAGCATAAAAGGGTATCAGCTCTGTTTTAATTAAAGTACTATAAACAACAAAGTATTTCATCCTATTAAAAGGAGCAATTAAAGTTTCCAAAAATTTATCATGATTATTTCAGAAGATAAATTTTAAAAAAAGGACCAGCAACTAAAATTACTAAAAATTATAAGTATAAAAATATATTTTAGTATGAAAAAACAGAAATGTTTCTGGATAAAAAAGATATTTTGTATGCTAAGCCAAGTAAGATATGAGCGTCTAAGTAAGCTGCAGAAGGTTTGTGAGGAACAGATCTGAAAAGTATGTGTGATAGGTAGACTGTAAATAACAGAGTTAGTTACTTAAGGCTTCTCCTAGGTCCAATGTTGATAGACTACTATAAATCAGATCTACTCCTCTGTGTGTGAAGATACCAAGATGTGATAAAACACTGATCTGCTGTTGTCTATCAATGTAATTTCCTTGTGTCTGTTAGATTTTATTACTTAGGAAGATAAATCTTAAGAAAATCATAGTATGTGTATTTTTTAAAAGTCTTTTAAACGAATACTTCATAACTAGTTAAATAAATAGATGTTATTTTGAGTTCTGCAGTATGGTTAACATACACACACTCACACAATTAGAAATATGCATAATCTGAAAATGATGTTAACATGAACCTTATCTAAACATTATGTAAGGGTTTATATAAGTTCAATGAGAAGGTGACCAATACATGCTTTCTTTTGTACGTGGTGTCACATATAAAAGGCCATTAAAAGATTTGGCTTGTCTCTGTTTACCTTAACTAAGCCATTTTTTTGATCATTAACACTATTTCCTAAATGTGTAAGATTTAAAATTATCCTTTCTCGGCACGACTAACCTATGCAAAATGATGGTTATTGTTACCTTAGAGTATGGAATCTAAATTTTATTTAAAATTTAATCATAATTAATGTGAAAATGTCTATGTAATGCTGGCTTCTCTGCATACTAAACACATTCATGTTTTTTTTCAAGTATACAAGCCTTTTAAAATGTAAAGGTTGGGAAAACATTTTATCAAATTAGTGTTTTCTAAACTGTAGTTTATACAAGAATAACCAGTTTTATGTATGTTTGTGATCTAATATTTTGTGATTGGATAAAGACAGCCTGCTACCAATAAGTTATATATAAATTTTTATGTTCTCCTTTACACTGAAATGGGAATCTAAATGTGTTTCAAAAGGTAATAGGGAGAGTATAATTTGTTTCAGAGCTCTCTTAGTCTTTCTGTTTGATTCACATTTCAGATGTAATGTTGTAATATGTTAGCTGATACTCAGACTCAATAATAATATATAAAAATTTTATAAAATGATATTTTAAAGAGACATAGATCATCTTCAGAAGAAATTGCTTTACCTAAGATTTTGTTAAAAGCTCATTCTTGTCTAAGACACAGTCTCCCTGCTTACTCCAAATTAGGGTTGTTCCAAAGTAGGCTAAAATTAAACATATTCAGAGTTAGTTTCAAAGGAACTTTGTTATAAAGATTTCTATAATCTCAAAATAAATGAGGGACATGATATAACTAAGTAAAGGTTTGAGATTAGGGAAACTATTTCCCCCGACTCATGGCTGTTATACAAACTGAGTATGTTTGTGCTCCTTCTTAATTCTGTGCTATATTTTCCTTATAAAATATCACCATTGTTGTCTGGGTGCTTTACAGAAGTCAGGCTTTATAATAACCTGAGTTAATTTGAAATGATAAAGTGTCATGTATAGGATAAACAGGATAAAAGGCTGATTTTCAGTGCTAATACTAGCCCCAATTCAATATACAGGATAAATAACTATAAAATCATGGCCATTAGAGTTAAGACCTAGTCCTCCTACTTTAGGATTGGTAAAACTGGACTGCTGGATGCTTAAAACCAAAATGTGGAAACAAAGTTCAAGAATCAAAGGGCCAAAGGAAGGTCAATATTTTGCCAATTGCCCTTTAAGGTCAGCAAAAACTTGGGAAACAATGGGAATTCTCTGAAGACTTTACCACTCTGGGTTGCTTGATTCCCAACCAGAGAGGTCAAGAGATGTGTGTGTGTGAGAGAGAGAGAGGGGGGCGGGAAGAGGGAGAGAGAGAGAAATCAGCCAGTGCATGCTACAGAAGAAGGGACATTGAAGTGGGAGGTGTCCCTGATGCTTCCCAGAGAAGCCACATGTGGTCAGTAGGACCCATCCTGGCAGATGACACTGATACAGGAAAGCTAAAGGAGCTAAAAAAGGCTTCTTATGAATTCCCCAAAAGTGACCCCCTTAAAAATTCTCTGCTGACTCTTTTATAGCAAAGTGGAACAGGGTCAATTCTGACCAACTTGGTCTTGAGCACCTAGCATGAGATTAAACCCACAACAAAACTTAGGGGTTCACCACATGAGAGCGCTTGGTTTTAGACTAAGGAAGGAAGCTTATCCCACGTGGATGGTGGAATTTCTTTTTACCTTTTGGTTTTTGTGTGCTCTGATTCTAGCTAGGTAGAAGCCTTCCTGGCCCACACAGAAAAAGCCCAAGAGGTAGCCAGGATGCTTCTCCAGGGACTTGTTCCCAGGTTTGGCCTCTTGGTAATAATCAGCTCAGACAGTGCACCAGCTTTCATGGGAGAAGTAATACGATTGTTGGCCAAAGTTTAAATATCAGATTGAGGGTACATACTGTTTATAGACCACGAAGTTTTGGTAAAATAGAGAGGATAAATAGAATTTTAAAGGCACAATTGGGCAAGCTATGTAAAAAAAAAAAAAAAAAACTCACATACGTTGGGATGAAATCCTCCTTATCGCACTGTTGAGAATTAGATCCACTGCTTCTAAGAGGACTGGAATCTCCCCTTATAAGGGATACAGCCCCCTCTTTTCAGGGAGACTGCAAGGAGACTCAAAGGAAATTGGAGAATTGACATTAAGACACCATGAGGCTCTAGGAAAAATACCTGGCTCCAAGCCCACGGCCGCCAGTTGGGAATGCACCCAATCCTGATGCACCCTTAAGCCGACCACTTGGAAGAAGGAGATGCCAGACAAGCTTAAGAATCAGAAGGACAACAGCCCTGCCCTTACCCTGGAATGTCACCCAAGTGAGCACTGCCAAGCTTGAGGAGTCTCAGAGACTGGCAGGTCCAGGAGCTTGGAAAATCAGCTGTCCAGAGGACAATGGACTATTTTATCCTCAAGGATAGTTCTTATGCTGAAACGGATTGGCATTCTTGGCTATTAACTGTATATGTAGTCTTATTCTCGGTTTTTGCTACAGGACTGGTGATAGTGATCCCTGAGAACTGGACTTTTGATTATAAAAATTTATTTGCACTTTTCCATTTTGTTTGTATAGGATTTGCTTGGTGTTATGAAGTTGGCATAACAATCTATGCTGGTAAAAAATGTTGATGCATTGCTTAAAATAGTTTTCCATGTACAATTTCCATGTACAATTGCTTGCTGCTATGGCTGGGTCCTGGCTATTAGCTATTGTCCATCTTGTACTCCATGTGTTGAAATGGTCTATTACAAAGTTACTGTAATTAACAAGATATGTATGTTATAATTCTAGGATTACTTGTTGCTGGGGAAAAATTCAAAATTCATATGGCTCAAATTAAAAGGACTTGCCCAGAGATATTTTTGACAGATGGGAACCAAGAAAGCTTGGTACTTTTTGCTAAAAAGGAAGAATATTGCTGTTTCCAAATAAATAACAACAGATAAACAGCTAAAAATATAGTCAACAATATTAGAAAATTAGCATATGTGCCCGTCCAGACCTGGAAAGGTCTCAAGGTGTGGAATCTGGTCTCTGTTTGGAGGCTGGTTTTCTGCTTTCGGTGGGACTAAAAGCTTAAATGGCACATTAGGAATGATGCTGTTAATCTGTTCCATTCTTTCATGCCTGATTCCCTTTTGCATAAAAACTACTAGATCTCTACAGAAGCACCTGTTGAAAGGAAAACCAGCAGCTAAGATTATGATATTATATAAAGTATTAACTCAACAGAGTAATGCTTTATAATTTAAAGATAAACTTATTAAAACACTAAAGGGGAGAAAATAAAGCATGGTATCCCTGTGAAGAGAGGGCTCCCCAAAGTAACACCAATTCCCCTCCCTCGTATGAAACTCCTTCCCTTGAGGAACTTTGCATTTTTCTTAACTTAGCCAAGGAGTTAAAACTGGATAAATAGCAGGAAGTCTTCCATCTGCGTGCTTGTTCACCTGCTTGCGCTCAGAGACCTATGGGAGCACAGAGGTTAATCAGTAGCACCATAAAGGCTTTTAAGTTTCTTTTCTCTTTCCTGGAAAGCTGTTTCCTTCGAGGCTGTTTTGCAGGTGTTTGCATTCTTCGTGGATAACCATTGTCTTTTAATTTCCTTTTAAAATCAATAGATATTGAAAGCTATCTGCTGTAACCTCCTAAAAGGTGTAAGTTTCAAAGGCTGTGGGTTCACAATTGTCCAGGAGATAGCAGCCTTTACACATCCCTCGTTTGTGCTGCAGCATTTTTTATTAAAACATGTTTTCCTGAGAAACTCTCTGGTGTCCAAGCCTCCTTTGCCCCATTTCATGGATGCTCCCCCCATGCGGTGCCATCACCGCTTCCACTGCCCTTCATTTTTTATTATGCGTGCTAAGAGTGCCTGACGTGAGAGCTGTCCTCTTAGCTCACTGTTAGGTGCACAACCGTAGTGCTCACTGCAGGTGCTACGCAGTAGATCAAACCCTTAGAGCGTGCTTCGCATGCCTGACACTAAATCCATGAAGCAGTACTCCCTGTTCTTCCTCCCCAGAGCTGGCCACCACCTCCTCACTTTCTGCTTCTGTGAGAATCACCACAGTTTCCCTCCCCATCTTAGAGTATGTTACAGGACACCCAGTGGACGCCCGAGTCCACAGACAGCATCACGTCCACAGGTCCTTTAGTTTTCTTATACACAAATTCCTGTAATATTGGGGCTGGAGCAGTGGCTCAGTGGTTACAGCGCTTGCCCGGCACGCGCAAGTACACGGGTTCAAACCCCAGCATCCAAGTACGCAACTAAGTGTCAGAGCAACGAAAGCCATGTGAAAAACTCAATAAAAATTGATTCTCTCTGTCTCTGTCTCTCTCTCTCACTGTCCTCTCTTTAAGATCAAAAACAAAAAATAAATTCTTATAATAATGTTTAATCTTTAAAGTAGGCACAGTAAGAGGTTAATATCAGTTGACGGAAGGACTGTCAATGTGAGGCACAGGAAGCTCCACGTAACAATGTGGTGGGTACCTGGAACGCACGTGCAGTGGAGGTTCTGCAAGATTCTATGGAGCTGAAGGAACTTTACAACTTCTAGCGCTGAAAACAGGGTCAGCACCCCAACATATCGGTGCAGGCGCTGGTTTCTTTAACAAAACACCTGTAACTCAAGAAATCAAACCAAAAATCAACAAGTAGGATGGTGCTAAGTTAAAAATTGTCTCTGACAGCCAAGGAAATGATTAAGAGCTTGATGACAGATTCTATAGAACAGGAGGAAGTCTTTGCCATCTAATCCTCCTACAGGGGGTTAATGTGCAGAGCATATAAGGAACTCAAAAAACAACACCAAAAATATCAAATAGCTCAATTAAAAATGGGCAAAAGAGCTAAACGGATATTTCTCAAAAGAAGAAATATAGTCAACAAATACATGAAAAAATGTTCAACATCCCTGGCAATCAGGGAAATACAAATCAAAACTACCTTGAGATTTTATCTTAGAAAGGCAATGTTCAAGAATGCAAATAATAATAATAAATGCTGGTGAGGATGTAAGGGAAAAGGTACACTGTTGGTGCAGATGGAAATTAGTGCAACCACTCTGGAAAGCAGCATGTTTTTTCCTCAAAAAAACTAGGAATGGTACCATCATATGACCCAGCTATCCCACTCCCTATATTATCCTAAAGAACTAAAATCAGCATACTATTGTGATGCTGACACATCTGTGGCTGTAGCAGCACAACTCATAATAGGCAAGTTGTGGAACAAATCCAGGTGCTTGTCAACAGATGAATGGATAAAGAATATGTGATACACATGCACACACACACACACACACACACACACACGCGCGCACGCGAGCGGTATTCAGCAGAAATAAGAGAGAAATTACAGCATTTGTCAGTAAAAATGGATGGAACTGGAGACCCTCTGTCCTGAAATAAGACAGACTTCCAAAATGAAGGGTCGAATGTTTTCTATCTGGAGGAAAGTAAGATGAAAATATCAGAGGGAGGGTGGTGTGTAAAATCTCAGGAGGGTGAAGGAAAGATCAGTGGAGTACAGGGAGGAGGTTGCGGGGAGAAAAGGGAGGAAATGTGGGATGAATTTGACAAAATCCCACTGCATAGGTATGTGAGATGGTCACAGTGAGTTCCTCCTTCGTGTAGATCTATAAAGCACCAATTGAAAAACAGTGACTGTATAGCAGGAAGACCAGTCAAGTGGAGGAAGGGGAATGAGGAGAGTGAGGAGGGGAAGGAAGGAGGGAGCAGTGGGGACTGAAACGGAGCACATGAGCTGCCATGCGTGGATGATAAAAGGAGCCCGCTATTATGTAAAACTGCCATGCACTAATAAACGCATTTTAGAAATGAAATCCTCCGTTATTTCCCTTCTGAGGACCTGGTGGTCAGGCAACGGCAATTCACGAAGAAGCCTTCACTTAAACCAGCATTTGATGAGCTTTCCGAAGGCATAGCTGACGAAAGTATAATTACCAGATTTTCAAATTAGCTTCTGCTGCATGGGGCTTTAAGCTCACTATCTGAAACGGCCTCCTATGTCCTGAAAGAAGCAGTTGCGAGCCTTGGAGGACAGGAGTGCAGCAAGGAAGGCAGCCGCTGGCTTCTCATCACTCAGCAGCAGCAGCTACGCCAGCAATGGAGGAGCCAGAAACTGACCCCACATCTTCCCCAGAGGCAAAGGCTGCATCAGAGACATGGACAGCGCTGGCTGGAAAGAACTCATAGTGACCAGAAGATGTGAGGGATTGTGGAAAGCAGGCACCCAGGAAGACCTGTGGCCTGCAGTGATGGGCAGGGGTCCTTTCCCTGGACGGGGGCACCTGTTCCCCAGAGCACGTTGATAGGAGGGTGGAGAGGAGGCTTGAGCACCAGCAGAACCTGAGGACTTCTGAAACCCAGGAACAACAAGCCCAGTATGCTTCGTAGCAAGAATCTTCTGAGCTGGGAGCTGTTTTGGGAGACAAGGATGCTAATAAAGATGGGAGATTTGTGGTCTTTGCTTGAAATGGTAGCAACAATTACACACTAGGCTCCAAGGTGTAGGCCAAAGCGGGCGTGTCGGAGGCTCTTGGGGAGACTCCCCCAAAACTGGCAATTGGTGTGCGAGGCAGCCTTGGGAGCCTCTGAGCTCCCACCCTTCTCTCTCTACCTCTGTCTCCACCTGGTCCCACTAGGGGTTTTGCACACCAGCTCACACGGCTACACTCTGTCTACACTTTCTACAAATGTCCACTCCTCAGATGCCCCTTGAATAATGTGTGTGCCGAAAGGACAGACCACACTGTGTGGAACCAAGCAAGAGGCCCAGGCAGTCCTGGGAGAGGACCACGGTTGTTTGGCCAGGAATTCCAGTAGTTTCAGAAATCCAGAGCAGGCGGTAGGTGTAGGAAGTGGTGCGGGCCAGGTTGGAATGTGGACACTTACCCTGCAGGCAGGGCTACGGCTGGAGGAAAGTTGTGTAGGGCCTCTATGGTGCAGTGCAGGGCTCAGGGAAGGGGCTCCTCTTGCCTGTCTAAGAGAGTAACTGACCATGACGATGGGAGCAGCCACACATGGCTACATACACCAGAATTAAGTGGAATGCATCTGCCACACATCAAAGGCTCCACAGCATGTGGGGCCCATGGCTTCCTAGCTGGACAGCACGGACAGAGGACATTTCAGTGCCATTGACAGTTACACTGGACAGGACTGGCCCTGGGCTATCCAGGAAGCTGAGGATTTTCCCAAGGTCGTGCAGCTACCTGGGTCTGGGTTTGAAAAGTGAACTTCAATCTGTCTGATTCCAAATTCAATACTCTTTTTCCTCCCTGGCCTTGAAAAAAATGAGTTTTCCTTTTGAATCTTAATCTGTAAAACAAAAATAAAACCCTCAAAGGGCTTCAGGGAGGGTTGAGATCATGTCTGCAAAACACACACAACAGAGTAACTGCTGGTTTCTCAGTAAATTCAGTTTCTTCTCCAGCTCAGCAGGCGCTGGAAGAAGCATTGCAGTATTAAGAAGCTCTTTTAACTTCAAACAGTCCAAATCAGAGGGAGTGGATGAAAGAGACTCCCAACTAACTCTTCAGTGATCACACACCTGCATTGGGAAGGCAGCACATTTTGATTCGAGGCACCAAGGATCAGCTAATCAAACTCCAAAGGCAACTTTTTTGTTTGAAAGATAAAAATAATTTCACATGCAATTGGGATTTTTTTTCTCAAAATGTGTGGGGGGTGTATTCATTCTCCGATTATTTATAACCCAGAGAGGAGGAAGAATCCATTAGACACTGAATCTCCACACTTAATAGTGGATCCATTTTCTTATAAATGCTGCTTTTGAGATTGAAAAAGAGATAGTTGAACAATGTGTTATGTTTGCACGCACAGGTGGGTGCCCTTGATTGACAGCATGCACAGGTGGGTGCCCTTGATTGACAGCATGCACAGGTGGGTGCCCTTGATTGACATCAAGGATGCTGGGCAGGAGAGCCTTCCCCTCCTGCTCGCCTACCCCGTGGATGTCCCAGGTCCCCTTTTCCCTTGAGACCACTGTCCCTTTTGGGAAAACAGGGATGGATCAGAAGGTTCTGGGATCAGGATTCTACAAAGAGTGAGAGCAATATTTTTAAAACAATAACTTAAAAATATAGAAGTAGCTGGCTTTACCTTTGATATGTCACCAGGGCTTCCATGTGCCTAGGAAGCCCCCATCTGTGGGGAGGTTCTGTGCCTCTCACTGGTTAAGGTGGAAGGTGAGTTTTCTTTCTTGTGTTCTAGTTTGTTTTTCCTCATCTCATCACTGATGCAATGGAATCCACTCGTTCACACCATATAGATTCTTCATGCACAGAAGGCATGAGATAAGTTCTGTGCACCAAGGACCCATACAATCCAGAAACTGCTAGAAATGTCCATCCCATTGTCCATCCATGGAGTGAGTGGACAAGCAGTGCTGGAGCCTGGTGATGTTTCCTGGGCAGGGTTGAGGTGCTGGAGAGGCGAGGGAGGGTGAAGTACGCAGGGCCCGTGCTCACAGAGCACACGTTGTAAAGAGAGGTGACAAGAAAGCATGTCAAAGGCAGCGCAGCAGGTGCTACAGGTGTGCCAACCAAGAGCAGTGGGAGGCCGGGAAGGTCCGGCACTGGGGGTGAGTGGGCACCCCGGGAGGAAGGGCCCTGGAGGTGGGGGAGTGCGATTGCACCCGGTGCAGATCTGGGGCAGGAACGTTGCAGGCAGGGGGACCACAAGAGCAAAATCCAAAGGCAGGAAGATCTTCCCAGGGTTGACGAACAGGAAGAGGAAAGAGCGACCGGGAGGACTTTGAAAATGACCAAAGGGACCACCTGGATCAGGCCCTCTCCACCACCTGTGAGCCACATGCTGCCTGATGGCACAGCCCCATCGTCACTAGCACGCTCCACGGGTGCTTCAACAGCTTCACACAGCTTCGCAGCCCTTACTGAAACTTACGGCCCCGGGAGCGCCAAAGTGTTACGGTCAGGCCCTTCACACAGAGAACGTTATGTCTCCACCTGGGATCGTGGGGTGACGGGGATATCTTGCCTGGATCCCCTCATTTCCACCATTGCTGTGCCATAGCAAAGCAGAATGGAGCTAGATTGCTTTCTTACACAGTGCAACCGTCTCTGTGCTTTAACTGCCAAGTCTAGTCTTCCTGCCATGCTTGTGGTTTTAATCTATGTCCTGCATGTCATATTGGGCTTTCCATTTTGTCCACCCTTCTGTCTGTCTATTGTGCGGATTTACTCCGGGCATTTGTATCAAACGTATTCCCTTTTCCCTTTCAGATCAAATGCAAACAAGATCTACATACTGTGATTGTGAACATTTTTTCCAACTAAGTTGTGATAAATCCCAGCAGAAAGCTTTTTCCCTCGCAGCTAATAGTTTTGTGTTTGATTTGTTCTTTGATATGGTTACCAGTGCTTCAAGGCTCATCTTTTTGCCTTAAAATAAATAAATCTCCTCTCAAGATGTTTCCTCTGCAGGTTTCATCTTGGATTGATCTCTGGGGACTCTGGCCTCTTCCCCCAGGACCAGCACCCCTGTGCCAGGTATGCAGCGTCCTCTCGCCACCTCCAGCTACTCCTGTCCTGAGGATTTTGTGCACATCGCTCCCATATTCTGCATCCTAGCTTCGGTCTTGGCTTGCCGCCTCCTTTCCAAAGAGCAGGCTGTCCACCAGCTTCCCGAGAAAGGGCGCTGGGGTTCTGAAGACACCCTTCCTGTGCATTCCCACCCGTTAGCCAGGCAGCTGGCTCCAGAGTCCTACCCTGGAACCTGTCTCCAGAGTGTTCAGGCATCCACCATTGTTTCGCAGCTCACAGTTGGAAAGTTGGAAGCAATTCTCACACCTCCTCTCTTGGATGTGTGGGCTTCCTCATCCGAAGCTTGAGAGGGACGCTTCCCTGGCAGGTCCTGAAATTTCACGGTGAGCCTTGGGGCTCATCTGTTTTTATCTGCTCCGTTGGTGTGGGGTGGATTCTCAATCTGGGCTCCTCTGTCCAACTGGGAAGTTTTTTAAAAAAATCATTTTCAGGAAGATTTTCTCTTTCTTTTTGCTTCCTGGAGAATCTAGTCTTCGAACTTTTAATTTTTGGATGGACCTCTAAATTTTTAAGAAATTCCTTTTCATGTTAGGGCTTGCATTCCTCCACATTAGCTGCCAACACCTCTACTACTGGGTTTCTAACTTCTGCAAGATCTTTTTGTTCTGTTTCTTTTCATAGCATCTAATTTCCATATCGTTTCAAGTATTTCTGAGGATTTTAATGATAGCATGTCACCTGCAGACCTTTGTAGGTGAGGGTGTCCACTTGATGAGGAGGTGGAGGCTGGGGAACTGGAGGCTTTGGGGAAGACTAGCCAGGATGAAACGAAGCGGAGGACGCAGGTGCTAGGGGAGACGGGCTGTGGAGACAGTGGCGGGTAAAGAGGTTTGTTAGGAAATCTTGCTTGGTTAGTGCCAGGCCACTTCCCCTTGGCGGGCTTCTGAGGAGGGCTAGGAACGCAGACCTGCCTTACTTCTCAGAATTACCTAAGGCTGCCTTCAGGCTGACCCATTTTTATTTGGATGGCCCTGCCTTCCTGGAGGAATCTGCTTTCACCTGGGCCCACAGCTTGGAAGTTCCTCTTCCTTGAGAGGCTGTCAGGCTCTGGGCTGTTTCCAGAGTTGGACCAGAGTGACCTAGGCCCAGGCAGTGCGGCAGCCAGGACTGGGCTGGCACTAGGCAGTGTCAGAGGGTCTCAAGTAGGCTGAGCTCCGCAGGGAGGGTTAACAGTGGCTGTACTGAAAGAATTCTGGGCATGGGCAATAGCAGAGGTGGCTGAGCACTCAGGCTTGCTGCAGGAGAAAGAAGTTCCTCTGGACAGACATGGTACAGCCACGCAGAGCCCTGAAGCAAACCCAAGACGCAAGCAAGACACACATTGGGCCTGACGGAAATCAACCTCTAGTGGCACCTGCCTGCTTAGTGGGAAGAAGCAGGAAATTGGAATCAGACCTGTGCTGGGAAGGGCCAGTAGTTCCTGTTTACCATCACTGCCAAGCCCCGCCTCTCTGGTAGAGACCTGACAGAGGGCGGAGTCAGGAAATCCAGACCCTGGTTACCCCTGCACCAGATTCACTTTTAGATGATCTCTCTCAAAAACCAGTGTTAAACTGGTATGTTCAGCAAGATGCAAACCCCCTAGCATCTTAATACTCAAATTTGAGATGGTTCCTACAGTGCTTAGAGGCCAGAGCTATAATCTCAGGTTTTGAAAAGCAATTAAAGAAAATGCCTTTTGGTTGGAGGTTTCTGATGGGATTACTTCAGTGTCACCGGGACTGCTGGTGAGTGTCACGGAGGCTCTCCAGAGCAGTAAGATGAAGGCCAGTCTTGGGCAGCCTGAGCCCACCTTGCTGGTCTTCCGTTTTCTCAGCTGCTTTAACTCCCAAACTCCCAGTGGTGGCTTTTAGAAAGGCAGGAATGGCCTTTTTGGAATCTTGCCCTCAGACCATTAAACTCTTTCTCAGGAGGATTATTGCGCCTTTCTGACCAGGTCATATTCCAATAAAGAAAAGATATATATCATAGTTTTTGAGTCCACTCATCCAGCCAGGGGCACCTGGATTGGTTCCATAGTTTAGCTACTGTAAATTAAGCTGCTATAAACATTGATGTAGCCGTGTCTCTGGAGTATGCCGATTCTAGCTCTTTTGGGAGAATTCCCAGTAGTGGGATAGCTGGGTCATACGGTGGTTCCAGCCCAAGTTTTTTGAGGAGTTTCCACAGTGTTTTCCAGAGTGGCTGCACAAGTTTGCAGTCCACCAGCAGTGTGAGCGTGGCTTTCTTCCCACAGCCCCTCCAGCATCTGTTCGTGTTCGTATTCTTCAATTTTGCCACTCTTACTGCAGCGACGTGGAATCTTAGTGAAGTTTGGATTTGCATTTCTCTGACTGCTAGTGATGTGGAACATTTTCTCATATATTTGTTGGCTTTTTGGACTTCCTCTGTTGAGAAGTTTCTCTGTAGTTCCCTAGCCCATTTATTGATTGGATTATTTGTGGTTTTGGTGTTCAGTTTTTTGAAGTCTTTGTGTATTCTGGATATAGTCCCCTGTCAGAGGCATAGCAGGCAAAGATTTTCTCGTATTCTGTAGGTTCTTTCTTGACACTCTTGACAATTCTTTAGCTGTGCAGAAACTTTTCAGTTTAACGTCATCCCACTCATCTATTCTTGGCTTTAATTCTTGTACTATGGGAGTCTTGTTAAGGAAGGTGGTGCCTACACCAATGTCATGGAGTGTTGATCCTATCTTTTCTTCTAGCAATTGTATAGTTGCTAGTTTAATTTCTAATTCTTTGATCCATTTCAATTTGAATTTTGTGCAGGGTGAGAGTTAAAGATCTAATTTCAGTTGTCTACATAGGGCTGTCCAGTTCATCCAGCACCATTTGTTGAACAGGCTGTCTTTACAACACATTATATTTTTGCCCTGTTTGTCAAATGTCAGATGACTAAAGATTTGTGGGTTTGTCTTGGTATCTTCTAGTCTGTTCTATTGCTCTTCATGTCTGTTTTGATACCAATACCACATTGTTTTTGTTACTATAGCCCTATAGTATAATTTCAGGTCAGGTATTGTGACACCTCCTCCTTCTTCTTTCTTGCTTAGTAATATTTTGGCTATTCTGGGTCTCCTGTTATTCCAAATGAATTTGAGAATTGCTTTTCTATATCCATGAAGAATGTCATTGGTATCTTGATGGGATTGCATTGAGTCTGTACAGGGCTTTTGGCAGAATAGCCATTTTAATTACATTGATTCTGCCTAACTAAGAATACAGAATGTTTTCCCATCTACTCAGGTCTTCTTCAATTTCTTTTGTTTATGTTTGATAGTTTCATTGTAGAGAACTTTTGTATCCTTTCTTAAATTAATGTCCAAGTATTTTTTTTCTTTTTGGGGTTATTGTGAATGGGATGGATTTCTTGATTTCTTCTTTGGCAGAACTGCGGCTGGAGTATAGGAAGCTATTGATTTATGAGTGTTGATCTTATAACCAACCACTTTGCTAAATTCACTTATAGGCTCTAGTAGTCTTCTGATTGAAGACTACTTTTCCTATTTGAATTCCTTTGATTTCCTTGTCTTGTCTGATAGCACTGGCTAGGGTTTCGAGGACTATATTGAATAAGAGTGGTGAGTGTAGACACCCTTGTCTTCTTCCTGAAATGAGTGGGAATGGTTTCAGTCTTTCTCCACTAAGTATAATGTTGGCTATGGGTTTGTCATAAATGACTTTTACAAAAGTCTTCTTCCCTATCTTCTCCAGAGTTTTGAGCATAAATGGGTGTTGAATTTTATCAAAGGCCTTTTCTGCATCAATTGAGATCATCATATGCTTTTTATCTTTAATTCTGCTTAAGTGATGAATTACATTTATTGATTTGCATATGTTGAATGAGACTTGCATTTTTGAATGAAGCCCACTTGATCATGATGTATTATGTTTTTGATGTATTTTTGGATCTGGATAGCTAGGATTTTATTAAGGATTTTTGTGTCTATATTGAGCAAGTAAATTGGTCTGTAATTTTCTTTTCTTGATATGTCTTGGATTTTGGTGTCATGGTTATATTTGCTTCATAAACAGTATTTGGGAGGGTTCCAACTCTTTCAATTCCATGGCAAAGCTTGCAAAGGAGAAGTGTTGATTCTCCTCTAAAGATCTGGTAGAACTCTGCTGAAAATCCATCAGGTCTTGGGATTTTCTTTTTTGGAAGGCCTTTGATTGCAGTTTCAACTTAGCTACCTGAGATTGGTTGGTTTAGATTTTCAAAGTCCTCCTGTGTTAATTTGGGAATGTCATATGTGGCTAGGTATTTGTCTATTTCTTCCAAGTTATCAAACTTGGAGGAGTATATCTTTTCAAAATAAGTTCTAATAATCCTCTGGATTTCCATTGAGTCAGTGGTGATATCTCCATTTTCATCTTTGATTTTGTTGATTTGCTTCACTTCATTTTCTCCTTTGGTGAGATTGGCTAGGAGTCTATCAGTCTTATTTTTTTTTTTCAAAGAGCCAACTCTTTGTTTTGTTGATTCTTTGTATTTTTTTGTTGTTGTTTTTCTCAGTTTATTTGATTTCATCTCTGATCCTAGTTATTTCCTGCCTTATGTTGGATTTGGGATTGGATTATTCCTATTTTTGTAGGGATCTGAGTTGGAGCATAAGTCTATTTGGGTGTTTCTGGATTTTCGATTAAGACACTCAGTGCTATAAATTTACCTTTTAAGAATGATTTCCCTCTGTCCCACAGATTTTGATATGTTATTTCATCATTCTCATTCATTTCCAAGAATTTCTTGATTTCTGTTCCCATTTCATCTTTGATCCATTCTTCATTTAAGAGGATATTTCAATCTCTAAGTATTTATGTATTTTCTGTTGCTTTCCTTGCTATTAATTGCTAACATCACTCCTTTGTGATATGACAGAATACACAGGATTATATCAACATTTTTATATTTGCTAATAGTAGCTTTATGGACTAGGAAGTGGTCTAGTTTGGAAAAGGATCTGTGTGCTGCTGAGAAGAAGGTAAACTCACCAATTTGGGATGGAATATTCTGTAAATGTCTGTTAAGTCCAATTGATTGATAGAGTTGTTTAGGTTAGAGACATCTTAATTGATTTTTTGCATTGATGATCTGTCTATTATTGACAATGATGTATTAAACTCCCCATAAATATTGTGTTGTAATTGATAAGAGGGTTAATGTCCTTGAGTACTTTTTTCATATATTTGGGAGGGTTGTAACTGGGGGCATAAATGTTAATTATCATTATGTCTTCTTGATGTATTGTTCCTTTTACTATGATTTAGTGACCTTCTTTATCCCTTCTGACTAATTTTTGGTCAAAATTAACTCTGTCAGATATAAAGATCGCAACACCAGCTTGCTTCCTTGGGCCACAAGCCTAGTAGGCTTTTGACAAGTTTTCACCTTCTTTTATGGCTGTGAAGTGTTTCTCTTGTAAGCAGCATATTGTTGGATTTTATTTTTTGATCCAGTCAGCCAACCTGCGTCTTTTGATTGGGGCATTGAGTACATTCAGGTTCAGTGTTAGAATAGATATGTGATTCTGGGTCCCTGGTATTGCAACCTGTGCTGTAGTTTGTGCCATCTTGGATATCTTTCAATGCGTTACATTATTACTGACTTTCTTCTGCTTATGGGCTTTGGGAGTTGCTACCTTATTCCTCTGAATGAAATTTGTCTTTGAGTATTTTCTGTAGAGCTGGTTTTATGTTCCTGCATGTTGCTAGTTTGTTCCTATCATGAAAATATTTTATTTTCCCATCACATTTAAAGCTGAGTTTTGCAGGATATAGTATCACTGGCTGAAAACTATTCTCTTTCAATATTTGAAAAATATTGTTCCATGCTCTCCTGGCCTTTATTGTCTAAGGTGAAGAGTCCACAGTAATTCTTATTGGTCTGCCTCTAAATGTGATTTGGTTTTTATCTCCTACTGCTTTTAAAATTCTTTCCTTGATTTCTCTGTTATCCATTTTGTATATGATGGTTCTCAGGGAGTCTCTCATTTGGTTAGGCCTATTTGGTGTCTTATAGGCATCTTAAATTTGAATTTCTGGATCAGTTCTGATATGGGGGAAATTTTCTTTGGCTATCTCTTTGAGAAGGTTCTTTACGCTGTTTGTTTGCTGTTCTATGTTCTCCCTTACTCCAATAACTCTCATGCTGTTTCTTCTCATCTCGTCCCACGCTTCGTGGAAGTTCTGATCATGCTCAGTAAGTTTCTTTTTTTGTCTGTCCTGCTTGCATTCAACGTTGCTCAGTCTGTCTTCATTGTCTGGTTCTCATTCTTCGAGTGTTGAGGTTCTATTTTCTACCGAGTTTACTCTGATATTAGTATCTTCCAATGATTTTTTAATTTGTTTGACTGTTTTCAATTCTAAGAGCTCTGCAGTGTCTCTTTTCAGAATGTCTAGCTCTTTATCAAAATGGTCTCTCAGCTTCTGAAATTGCTCTTATATTTCCTTCCTTAAGTCTTCTTTTAATTCTTTGATTGATTTAGTAATCAGATGTTGATACTATTTTCTAGGTTTTCATCTAGACCCCATCTGTGGACTCCTTGGCTGGAGAGTTGTGGGTTTGAGGAGGAGGATTGTTTCCCTTTTTCCTCATTTTGGCTGAAGGAAATTCTTGCAATCTCATACTCTTCCCCCCTAAAATCCTCCAATAAAAAGTATTAGTTCAATTAAAACAAAACTGTCTGGTGGGTCCATGGAAGGCCATTTGTGGGCTAGATGTGGCCCAAAGGACCAGTAGTTTCTAATCATTGTGAGGAGATTGTCTCCTCCCTCCAGCCCTCACTCTGCGTCAGGAAGAGGCAGATCCGTCCCACTCAGCTGGTGTTAAAAAAATGCACGTCCTTGATTTCCTGCCAGAGTGTTAGAAGTTGCACCAGTTTCTTTAGAGGTTTTGATGAAGGTCTTTCTACCTAAGTTTCCCAGGTTTGCACTGGAGATCACTGCTCTACGTAAAGCTCGATGTTGTCAGCTCCCAGGAGAAAAATCCTCCCTCTTGTCATTTCCATGTCTTTCTTGGGCCTGGTGACCAACCTGTATTGACCAACATGGAAGGAAAAGGGAGCTGAGCTTACGAATACAGTCATAAGGATGTGTCCAATGTCTCTGGGGAGTGCAGAGCTCTACCGTTCCTAACCTGGGCACATTTCAGGGAGGGTTGGCAGTGGGGCTGTTGCTGGGCACAGGACGCCTGGCAGGGGTGCTGCTTTCTCCCCACAGGCTTACCACTGGGCAGCTGCTGTGGAGCTCTGGCAAGAAGCATCTCATTTAATCCTCACAGCTGGCAACTGAAGCAGCTGTCAGCCTCCTTCTCCCAGATGGGGGAGCGGAGCTCAGCAGGCAGGGAGCCATCTGCTCCAGCTTCCAGGAGGGGCCGTGTCCAAGTGCGGCTGCTCCTGGGTGTCTCCCCAGTCTGTGGATTCTACACAACATCTCCATGAGGCAGGCTGTTCTCCTGAGCCACACGCTCTCCCTCTCACTACATCGTTTTCTTTACATTGTCTTCGAGAAACTCCTATCTTTATTTAGCATTGCCTTATGGGATAACATCTGCAAAACCACAGATCTGATGTGCTGTTTACCAACTTTCTAATTTACATGAAGACAAACAGAATAGGACTCCTTTTTACCCAAAGCCACTGAGTCTTATCGTTGAATGCCTATTAGAGAAAATTCAGGATAAAGCAAAATATTATAAAAATGAGTCATAAGTAGCGATTCTAGTTTCAAACCTGCGCATCACTTGGTGTCAGCCGCGCACTCCTTCACGATATGAGTATTTTGTTATGTTTTCTAGGGATGCTATAGCCAAGTACCCCAAACTAGTGGCTTAAGCACTAGAAACTGATTGATGCTCTGGATGCCAAGAGTCTGTGGTGGAGGGGGCGCCAGGGCTGGCTCCTTTGGAGGGTGAGAAGGCTCCTGGATCTCTCCTACTGGGAGGTCTTCGGCTTTCTTTCACTGGCAATGGATCACTTCCACCTCCACCTTCACCTCCCAGTGAAGCCCAGGTCAGTGCCCAGATTTCCCGTAATGTGAAGATCCAGTCATTTTGGATTAGAAGCCCACCTTACTCCAGTTGAGTTTGTCCTGGCTTAATATGTCTGCAATGACCCTGCTTCCAAATGCACTCACATTCCGAACTTCTTTTTGGGGAAGCACAATTCAATCAATTAGCTAGGATTCTAGGACAGCTAGCTTACTGCATTCACAATGGATTACCTACAATTTCCTGTTTGCCGATTCTTGAAAATGGGGTGAGAAGTTAGCCCATTGGAAGAAAAGTCGGAGTGTGAAACTCACTGAGTTTTATTGCTGTCACCTAATCATTTGGCAAGGGCTTCCTTTCCCCCTAACTCAACAGCAGGATTTATGTGGGTTCTTTTTTCCAGGATTCACCTTTGTCAGATCTAAAGTGCTCAATTGGACTTCATGTGAGTTGGGCTTTCTCTCTTCCTGCTCCTCTTGCATTGGTTTCAGGATATTCAGAACTAAGTCCAGCCGGTTGGAGAGGAGCCAGTGTTTCCTGGTCCCCACGGAGCTATGGGTGCCAGTCACCCTCACTGAGGACATGGCGAGTTAAGGGGTGTAGGTGAGTGAGTTTTACCGGTGTAACCCTGGAGGAAGCGTGTGGACCCCGGGTTATCCTGCCCGCGTGGATAGACACATCCCTTGGAAAATACTCTCAAGTAGTCATCTACTTGCCTTTTAAAATGAAGTTCCCGCAATGAGCAATGGGTGGGCCTGCGGGGCGTGTTACAGATAGAAACAGGTGATGAAGGCTCAGCCGTGGTGCAGGGGAGGAGAAAGCAGCAATGGACAGAAACCGTATTTCATGCATTTTCCAGAGCCAGAGAAATATCCTAAAATAGAACGTGAGAGAGTGTGACTGTACTGTCAGGGCTTTCCAGAGGAACCGAGCCAGCGGGATGCGAGTGTGGGTGTGTGTGAGTGTGTCTACACGTGTGCGTGAGGATGAGTTTACACAGGGAGGGAGATTAAGTTTCAGGAACTGCCTCAGGCAACCATGCAGCCTAGAAAGCCCCACATCTGTGGACTGGGCCAGCGGGCCGGAGTGACAGGCAAGGGTGGACGCTGCAGTTCAGGTCTGAAGGGCCTCTGCGACACTGCTGGCGGGATCCCTCCTCACCCAGGAGATGCCAGCCTTTGTTCTACGTCTTCTTCAGTTGGAGAGATGGAGCCCATCCTCACTGTGGCAGACGATTCACGCTGCTCAAAGTCTGCTGATTTAAATGCTAACGTTGTCCAGAAAATGTCCTTGCAGAACATAGAATCATGTGTGACCCAACACCTGGGCATGGCCCAGCCAAGTTGGCACATAAAACTAAGGAGCATGGGGACCCATGATGGTCACCTGACGGTCTTGCTTCCTCAAGTCCCTCCTCTTGGATCTGCCATCTCCTAACCTGCTCCAGAGAGAGACCCCTCTGGGGTGGCTCGCTGCTCCTACAAGTCAGCCACAACCCCGTCATCTACAGATGTCACCCAGACCCCTTCCTACAGCGTGGGCCTTGCCTCGGAGTGGCCTCCTCTGTTTCCTGGCTTGTCTCCCCTGCTCTTGCCTGAGCCCCCTAGCGACCCTTCCCTGACTCTGGCCTTGTTTGCAGCCATCACATCTGTGTCCTGGCCCATGCTCTGCTCTGTGTCCTCGCCATCTGATGACTAACCTTCAAGGTTCAGCTCAATGCCATCTCCCTGAACCCATGAGCATATGGCCCCTCCTTTCCTGGGACCAGTCTTGGTCAAATTTCTGTTCTGTAACAACATATGTGACACCAGGTATAGAATAGAACAGAAGGAACAGAAGTTTACTGGGCTCACAGTTCTGAAGACCCGGGAGTCTGCAAGGCCCTGCAGCTGGTGAGGCCTCGCTGCCATATCGTAACTGGCGGAGGGCATTGCACGGGAGAGGGAGCAGGTGTGCCAGCCTGGGCCCTCCTCCTCTTACAAAGCCACCAGCACCTGCATGTGATCCTGCCTCATGGCCTCATCTAACCATAATCCTCTCCAAGGGCCCAGCTCCCAGCCCCAGCAGCCCGTGACTTTGGAGATTCAGCTTCCAGCACACAGATTTTGGGGGCAACACACCCAACCAGATCAGGGCTCCACGCTGTGCGTGTCCCCATCACGGCTCTTATCCTGCTGTGTTGGATTGTAATTAATGTCCCCTTCTCTCCCACGGGACAGGAGCTCTGGCAAGTGGGGCTGCATCCTCTCCTGCATGTGGCTCTTTGACCTAGGGCCCGGGCAGCAGCAGCTCAGCAGCTCACAGAGGTGAGGTGATAGTTCAGGCAGATGGAGCAGCTGGTTATACACAAAGGACATTGGGGTGAAGAGTGAGAGGAAGGAAAATTCTCCCAGGAGACTGAGCTGAATCAAAGAGAGGCCCTGGGGAGAAGTGCATGCAGGAGCAGCCTTGGGGGAGGCTAGCTCAGTGAGGGCTCTCTGGGTGTTGGAGTTAAGGTGAAGGACGTTTGATGTCACCTCCTTCCCAGACACATTTTTGGATGTCCTGGGCCTGACCTCTGCCCCCACCCAGGAGGGTCACTTATCACAAACTCAGGCCGATCAGCTGAAGGCTTGAGGGTGGGTGACAGCCCCAGGCTGTGTCCAGCACCCACGCACCATTTTCCTGGTGAGCACTCTCCATCAGAGCCCTGTGACTGCTGGGGAGGGGTGCTGAGCCTCAGCACGTCATTCCCAAAGAGGCGACTAAGTGGGACCAAGTGTTCTTTCTCACCGGAAGGAGATGGCCACTGTTTGTCATGATTATGAAGAACCCGTGGGAAGCCCTGGCTCTGTGAGGATTCTATTCTCAGAGCTCACACATCCATCGTAAGATGGTCCCTCCTCCCATGGTCGAGAGTTACGCACTCCCGGAGAGCATCTGGCAGGGGCTCCAGAGCTGGTGGTGTGCACAGGGTGCGGGACACACACGGGGTGTGGGGGAGGCCAGCCCATGCTGCATTGTGGTCAGGTGGCTACCCACTTACCATGAGTCCTTCAGTGCAAGGGGGCAGATGCCCTTCTTCCCCTTAGAGATGAGAAACAGGATGTGCTCAAGCCACAAGCCCAGGTGTGCCTGGCTTCCGTCCTTGCCTCTGCTCTGCTTCCCTCCCAAAAACCCTAGGACCACATGGAGCACTGGCACACACCCACCGGCAAGCCCGTGAGGGCTGAACACCACAGCTGGGCGGCGTCTCCAAGCTCTGCAGGCTGCCTGACGGCGGGTTGGTGTCCTCTCCCGGCTTGCAGGTGCTGCTCCTCCTGACTTCACACGGTCTATCTCCGTGGCTGAATCTCGTGTTTCTTTGAGTGTCAAACCAAATTCCCTCTCCCCGTGCACCAGCCAGCTGGGGTTGGTCAAACCCGATGGGCTTGTCTGAACTTAGTTGCTTCTTTAAAGACCTGTCTCCTGCCACACGCTGAGGTACGGGGCTTAGGACTTCTCAGTATGAATTTGGAGGTGATGCCATTCCACCCGTAGCACTGCCCCCCTCCTATAGCACTGCAGAGTTTAAACACTTTGGATTCCAAACCCCAACACTCTGCTGTGCCCTTCCACGGTGCAGCTCTCCCTTGGGCATCTAAGAGGGCACAGGGAAGGAAGATGCAGGTCTGTGCCAACGGGTGTGGATGGGCTTCCACAGGCCCCTGGAATCTCAGGGAAGACTGCCCGTCCCACCCTAGCTCACAGCGTCTGCCCTCTTCCAAGAGCACCATCAGGAAGTGGGTATCTACCCATATGTGCCTCTCTTCTTTCTCTTCTCTGGAAAGGTGACAGAGAACCAGGTGACCTTTCATTGCTTGTATTTCAAGGATAGCAGGAAGTCCATCCAGGGCTCCATCCCATGTCACCTGCTCCTAGCACTGAGGTGCCCACCCAGCTTTCCAGCCTCTGCCTGCCTCTCTGTCCCCTGCAAGCAAGCTCCCCTGTCCCATGCACCATGCCCTTCACATTTCCCTCCCTCATGTCCTGTGTCCTTGAATATGCTGCCCGCTCTGTCTAGAACGCACTTTCAGTCAATCTTCAGGTTGGGATGGGAGTCAGTGGCTTCGAGAAGCATCCCCAATTTATCCCAGGGGTGACCCTGTTAATTAAAAGGCAGATTCTCTGGCAGCCGAGAGATTCCGAACCCCCGGGCTCTAAACTGCAGGCAGCCTTCCCTTATCTTCTGGGGACTGGTTCCAGGACTCCCTGTGGATAGCAAATCCACGGCTGCTCAAGTGTTTCTGGAAATGGCAGGGAACGGCCAATCGTCTGTGTGCATCCTCCGGCACAGCTCAGATGGTCTCTGGGTTGTTTCTGATGCTTAATGCAGTGTGGATGCCGTGTAGGCTTACCACTCGAACATGCTGCCATGAAAGGGTCAAATGGAGGCTGGACACGCGGGCAGTTGGCATCTGTCCCTGGTGCCTGTCCTCCCATCCTCTGGCACCTTGACTCCCCTCCATTCATAGGACGCTTTGCGCATTATAACATCTTCTCTGCAGGGTTCAGCTTGTTCTTCGTGCCCTGGTTTTTTCTAATCCTAATCCCCTGGGGCTGAACTTGTGATCATTCTGAGAGATGAGAATCAACTTGCATGCTGGATTCTTCTAGAGATTATGACTTTCTTTTGTCTTTCTTGGCTTTCCTCATCTTTGTATCCTGTTTTAATAGGGCCACTAAGTCTGGTTTGCTAGGGACAGCCCTGGTTTTCATGACAAATTATATGGCCGATAGACTCTCTACCTAGGCTAAACCTAATTTTTAAATTTCTTTTAAACTAATCAAGGGAACAAAAGTTCAGGAAACCTTGTTTCAGAGAGGCCAGAGGGTCATATTTTTATCCCCAGTTCTCTGCTTAACCCATGTCCCTTGTACTTCAAGGAGACCATCTTTGCTCTGGCTCCTTGATGATGCACCCTCTCTTCAGGGTGCCTGAGCAGACCTGGGTCAGCTACCCAGTTTTCTTAGCAGGTGGACCCAAAGGAATCACCTCACTGAAGACCTTGGAGCGTGGGGACATCTTAATGCCTCAATAGCCCATCCTGATAGAGAGAGAGGCCTCCTGGTGCCTCCACAGCCTGTCCTGGTGGAGAGTGGGGCCTCCTGGTACCTCCATAGCCCATCCTGGTGGAGAGTGGGGCACCCTGATGTCTCCAGCCCTGTCTTGATAGAGAGTGGGGCCTCCTGGTGTCTCCAGCCCTGTCCTGGTGGAGAGTGGGAAATCATTTCTCCAAGGACACTGAGGCCATTGCCAGGAGAACGTGGAGGCTGGGAGATGTGAGAATGGCTACCCTTGTGGAGGAGGGCACGCTGGGGTCTGCCTGGGGTCTGGGTGATGTGAAAAGACCGAGGCTGGGACCTCAGCATGCTCTGCACCATTTCCAAGAGCTGAGTTGGCTTTCTGCCTTCGTCCTGAGACCTCATGGAGCAGTTGCAGTAGATTTTAATGGAAAGGGACATATATTATTCACAGGTTGCAGCAGGGTTGTTCAGTGCTAAGCAAAGGCTAAAGAAAAATGTGGTTTGCTGAGCACTGGCCACAGTCTGAGAAGTGGGGACAAGAAGTCCCTCTTTGGAGAAGACTCTCTAGCCCAGGCCTTCTCTCAGTTTCTGGAACAGTCCATCATTTCCTGCAGGTGGCTGAGGCACTTGCTGATCCCCTGGCTGGGATTTTTACTGACACTGTCCCCCTGTTTAACGTCCAGTCGCTAGTCACCACAGGTCTGGGCTGCACGGCCCCGAGAGGCTGCCAAGAGCCCCAGTCCGAAGCACCCTCCCTCCACCACGCTCCCTCTCTCCCCTTATCTTGCTTTTGAATACTTTGTCACGCTCCTCACAATTCGGGTGATGCTCTTATGTATCTATGTGCATCATGCCCTTTCCTTCTACGCTGCATAAGGTCAGGGGCTGTTTATTTATTCTTGAAACCCCAGGTCTGGTTGAGCATTTGGCACATAGTAGGCACTTCATAGGAATTTGTTAAAATGAAATGAAAAGAAATTAGCACCTTGTGCTGAGAGCTCCTATAAGCGATTGGTCATTTAAGACTCAGAGCAGCGTGACGGGAAGCAGAGTTGCTCGCTGTGGTATAGCTGTGGAGACGGAGCATTGCAGAGGTAGGAGCAGAGCTGAGGTCAAGCTCCTGTCTCCTGGATCCTCTCCCAGGACCCTTCCCTCCATGGACTAACAGGCTCTGCAGACAGCACCGTTTCCAACAGGCGGTGTGTACACCAACACACACACACACACACACATGCGCACACACATGCACATATACACATGCACACACATGCACACACAGAGACGTACATATATGTACATTGCTTTATTTTGTTTTTTAGTTTTTTTAGAGAGAGAGAATCAATTTTATTTAGCTCCAACACTTAGTTGTGTACATGGGTGCTGGGGTTTGAAGCTGGGTCCTTCCTCGTGCATGCCAGGCAAGTGCCTTAACTGGTTGGCCACCACTCCGGCCCCTGTATTTTGTTTTTAAAGCAGCTCCCTCCTTCCAGGGCTGAACTCAGTTCGGCCCCTCCTCTCCTGGCTTAAATTCTGGTTTCCACCTCAATGCAGGGTGCATCCTCTGTGAGTCTCATGAAGCTCTGCGGCCATCTGTGTGCAATCCTTTCTAGTAAGAAAGTAGAGCCTGGATCAAGGTGAAAAGGTGCTCAGATGATTCAAAGCCACCCAACACAAGACAGCGACAGTGATGCGCACCTCAGAATTATTGCACATGCATTTCAGATGATTCTTTCTGGGGTGGCCGGGCGATGTCAGCATATTAGTTTATTTTCCCCTAAAATAGAAATCACTGGCATGGTAGCAGAGATCCCTGAACCTTCCAGGGCTGCCATGGAAGACCCCAACTCTTCCACCACCTTCAGATGTGTGATGGAAACTTCATTTCTTACTACCTGAGTGCTGGTTCCCATTTCTTGCATCTTAGGAAGGCGTAACTTCCTGGGCCATCTTCAATAACTCATTCTCTCTTTCGAACCATGTCATCGGGAAAACATTTGCTTGATTGAACAAACTGTGGGTAGCCTGGAAAATTCTTCAGTTTCCGGGGCATCTGTGAGTCACAGAGATGAATTTTCCAGAGACTTTTACTGGTGGTGATGAGATTCAAATGACGGCCTCAGTTGGCAGCATTTCCACAGAATTCCCAAATCCTCGCAAATGTAAAAGGTTACATCTCAGCAACCGCGATGGCGTGGCAGGTTGGTACGGCCTCACAATCTAGTACATTCCCCATCTGTTTCTCTCTTTTTTTTTTTTTAAGAGAGAAGGACAGTGAGAGAGATAGATAGAGAGAGACAGAGGGAATCAATTTTTATTGAGTTTTTCACATGGCTTTCATTGCTCTGACACTTAGTTGTGTACATGGGTGCTGGGGTTTGAACCTGTGTACTCGCACATGCTGGTCAAGCGCCGTAACCACCGAGCCACCGCTCCAGCCCCTCCCATCTGTTTCTTTACAGCAAAGTTACTGACCCCACCTCACACGCCAACACCTGAACTGGGTGAGGCCGTCTGTCTATTCCACTTGGTGTGGCACTCGCCTGACGGGCTGTAGACACGTTCCTGGCTTAATGGTGACTCGGCCCAGCACTCCCTGGGACTGACTTTGTGTGTGGCATACAGTTCACTGTCCCGCCGCACATCTGGGGCCAGGGTTTCCAACGCTGTTTTAAGCCACATATCAGCTCCTAACCCCCCACCTCCCCGTTCACCATGGGCTGTGGTTTGGACACGGTCTGAGGGTCTCCCAATGATTCATGTAGGGAAGCTTGGTGCCCAGTGAGGCAGTGTTGGGGTGGGGGGAGGCCTTAGAGGTGGGGTCCAGTAGAAGGTCATGGAGTCGTGGAAATTTCACTCTAATGAAGTGATCAATCCTGTCTTTCAAGGTGAGCTAACCTCTCAAGAGTAGGTTGTTATAAAGACTTGGGAGGCAGTCAGGGGCCCCTGAAGAGACGACAGCCTCATGCTTTTTGGATCCTCCAGCCACCCAACTTGTGAGCCAAGTAAACATTTTTTATAAAGTACACAGCTTTGTGTATCTTGTTATAGCAGCACAGAATAGACTCATGCATGAGATATTATTCAGCCTTAAAAAAAAAGAAGGAACTCGGAGGACATTATAAATATTCCAGACATCTAAAGACAAACCCTGCATGATCCCTCTGTATGTGGAATTTAATGAGTGGAACTCAGAGGCACAGGGTAGAAGATGGTTCCCAGGAAAGGGAGATGAGACAGAGCCAGAGAGATGGTCAAAGGGCATCTTGAAGTTCTAAGATGAGCAAGTTCTGGAGACCTAGTATACAGTATGGGGATCATTATTAATAATAAAGCATAACTGAAATACACCAGGAGGAAGGGTCTCGTGTATTCTCACCACACATGTGTGCGTACCCCATAAGTAACTGTGTGAGATGATTGTGGTCATCATTTTGCAGTAGGTAAATCTATCAAAATACCACGTGTTCATCTTGAATGTATGAAATTTTATTTGTCAGTTATAACTCAATAAAGCTGAAAAGAGAGAAACTCTGAAAAAGCAAAAGACAGAGGCTCAGACCTAAGCCAAGTCATGCAGCCGGGACCAGAACCAGGCCCATCTACACCAAACCTCTACCCTTGCTTCTGTCTGTGGTGGCTGCACCACTTCCCTCCACAAGCCAGGGGGAGTGCGCCGCTGTCCACATGCACACTTCTGAAGACAGGAGAATAAGCCTGGGAGGCTTTGCGGGCACCCAGAGGGGACAGTGCAGCCAAGATGCTGTCTCGACACTATGTGAGCACGTCCTCTGCTGGTGGCGGCAGCCAGCTTGGCAGGAGCTTTCCTCTGCTGTTGTCCTCCTGGGGTGAGCAGGGCGTGAACCTGCTGTGGCAGATGCAGCCCTGCGCCTGGACGTCCCAGACGGAAGCTACCAGGGCTCAGGGCAAGACGCCACATGGCGGACATGAGGACTCTGGGACAGAAACTATGGTACACCGAGGCCCAGGAACATGGACTCAGACCCCCAGGCCGCGGGAATCCCGGCCAGCACAAGTCCTGCCATGCACGGCTGATCAGGGTGGATCAGGGCACTTGACTGAGCTAAGCCTTTAAATTAGGTGGGGTAGAAAAAGATGCCAGGTCACCGAGATCCCAGGGCAGCAGGGTACGGAATAAGCCACATGAGCAACACTGTTCACGCAGACTAGGAGACCAAAGAGAGCATCGATTCTCATCTTCTAAGCAGGTGAAGAAATGGAAAATGGGGCTGGTGGAGCGAGGTAAAAATGGCACACTTGCCGGGGCCCCTGGTGTAAGGAGTCCTGGCAAGAGGCACGGCAAGAGTCCAGGAAGAGAAAGCACCACAGCTTTGGACCACGTCTTCCACTTTCCCAGGGAAGAACTTGATGGAACGAAGGAACTGCCCGAAGGGGTTGACAGAAACAGTACCTGAAAGGGGGAAAGGAAAGGGAGAAACCAGCAGGCACCTCGAGTAACTGTGCCGTAGCCAGGAACAAAGGCAGCAGGAGACCCCAGCGTGCGGGGCAGCATGGTGGGGAAGGGCTGGTGCCCAGCAGCTGCAGGGACGAAACTGTCCTGAAGAAAATCAGGGAAAGGGCTTCAGTGCAGGAGGCGGTGACATGACAGTGACCCAGGAAGCTTGTGAGAGAGTTCACCTGCACCCTTCATTCTACCTGCCTGGTGGTGGGCACGTGAAGTCCACGTGGAGAGGGGGGGCAACCCACATCCACATGGTGAGCAGGACACAGGGCCAGGCCACCATGCATGTGGTGGAGAGGATGCAGGGTCAGGTCACCATGCATGTGGTGGGGGGGACACAGGGTCAGGCCACCAATGCATGTGGTGGGGGGGACACAGGGTCAGGCCACCATGCATGTGGTGGGGAGGACACAGGGCCAGGCCACCATACATGTGGTGGGGAGGACGCAGGGTCAGGCCACCATGCACGTGGTGAAGAGGACACAGGGCCAGGTCCCCATCCATGTGGTGAGCAGGACACGGGGCCAGGTCCTCATCCATGTGGTGAGCAGCACACAGTACAAGACCCCCTCCCTTAGAGCACTGCCATTCTCCATACATCTAGTGATCCTGCCCCTCTATGGTGCCCACATCTGCTTCTTGCATCTGGGGACATGTGGCTTTGCTTGGTGTGACAGTTGTCCTTATTTCAGTTACTCCTCACTGGAAGCTGTGTGGGGCTCTCACCTCCTAGCAGACCACTGCACCATTTCAAGACTAAGAAGATGGACTCAGGGAAGTGCAAGTGACCTGATGACTAATGAATAATTAGCAATACTATTCGTGATATCTCAGCATAGTGATTAGAGCAGAGTGACCTAGTGTGGTGCTCCCAGCCCCCTGTCAGGTGGCTGTAATTGGATCGTCCTCGCCGCGGGGGAAGAAATTCAGAAGAGTTGAAGCAGTTCTCCCAGGAGAGTACAGCTAGTTAAAAACTGAGCTGGGAGGTCCGTCGCCTCAAACATTTGTCACTTCTTTGCATTGGGAACATTCCAAATCCTCCCTGCTGGCTGCTTTGAAACATACCGACAGCTGCCGTCACCCACAGCTATCCTACCATGATATCGAACATTAGAGGCTTTTCCTCCTGTCCAACTGCGGCCCTGAGCCTCTTAGCAGCTTCTGTCCAATTACTACGTGTCAATTAAAACTAAAGTTAATGAAAACATCTTTATTATTGCTTTTGAATGTGGTGGTGCTGAGGTTGAACTCAGGGCTTTGCCTGGCTAAACACATATTCCTCCCCTGGGCTACACCTCAATTCTTTGCTATTAAAGATAACCCCAAATAAGCATTTTGTACACATCTTTGTGTTTATCTGTGTAAGTAATGAGTAAATACCTACTGTGGAATTTCCAGTTCTCGTAGTATGCTCATATTTATATGCATTAAATAAAATCAGATTGCTCTAAAAAAAAGAAAAGTGGTAGGATTTCAAGCAGGTCTGTCTGCCCAGAAGCCACCATCTGATCACTGCCCAGCTCTGAGCGTGGAGCAGGACAGAGTGCCAGCTGGAGTGGCAGAGTGCCTCTGGGACAACTCTGGCAGGAGGCTTTGGGATTCTCTGAGTGGAGGCCAGAGCCAGTCGTGGCCCAGGGCTCTGGTGGGCTGGGCGGAGCACAGGCCTGGAGGCAGGCAGGCTTCCCTCTGCATCTCCCCTCCGGCCGTGGAGGAGTGATTCTGCTGCGGTAGGAAAATGGAGGCAGGGTGCCTGGGGCTGGCAGTGCCTGAATCCGAGAGCCCAGGAAGCAGCTTCTGGAGCTGGCAGCTCACTCGCCTCCGCCCACGCGTCTGCCAAGTTGGAGTCGCGTCTGTGGAGCGAACCAAGTGGCTGCAGGGATATTTCTGTGGCTGGCAGACAAGGCGGCTGGGCTGATGCCCAGGAGAGGCGGCCTAGCCCTGGAGAGGACAGGCCATGCAGGGGTCTGCGTGGTCCCCCTGACTGGCCTGGCTCCCTTCCCTCGTGTGGCACAGAGGGAGGGTGGGTGGAGGATGGCGGCTGGTGGGGGAGCCTGGTGCTGCTGAGGGTCAGAACTGGAAGTGAGTTTTATGTTGTACGTAGTAGTTGAATTCATCCCACTAAACTCATATGGAAAAACAATCTTAAATAAGAAAACCCCAGACACTTCCTGAGGGCGGAGGTGAGCTCAGCAGGTGGAGAAGAGGCACTCAGGACAATAGGGCCCTGCCGTCAACAGTGGGGATGGACACATCTGTGTCTCTGGGACCGAAGGAGAGGGGAGCCTATGTCCCCCCGGGGGTCCTTGGAATTGGAACTGTGTGGTGTCCCAGGACCCCTGCCCTCTCCAGGAGCTGGGGAGGCCTGATGTGCCTCAAGTGTCTATCACCCTGGTAGAGCAGTGTTGGACTACAGGAAACTGAGAAATAGAGAGATCAGACGCTTGCACACCTGAATTCAGGCCTGAGGTTTGAACTTTCCACCTAACAGAGCAGTTTTCATAGGAGGACCAAGCGGGTTTTTTACTTCTCTAAAACAATGGCTGTCAATTTGGAGGGGGTCTGTGGGGTGTCCATGGCTGGCTGTGGCTCCTTCTTCCTGTGCCTGGGCTCTGCTCCAGCGACCATCAGGACCCCACCTGGACTCCTGGTTCCGTGTTTCCCAGGCCTGGGTCACATGGCCACTGCCCCCCTTTCCCTGCATTTTCACCCCCTCCCCCAATGAGGATCCCTTCCCCTGAATTCCTGGTGGCTTTGTGACCTTGACCCCGGGAGGCAGATTCCAGCATTGCCACCAATGCAGGGATAGCATTCTGCCCTCTTTCTGGAGGCCTCTTCTCTTCCCTAGGTGAGTGGTGTGTTTCCCCTAAAGCAGGTGCTACAAACTCAGTCCCCAGTGCAATCATGTTGGGGTGGGCCCAGAAGGAGGACTCTGGATCTCCAGGCCACTGATGAGGCTGCCAGTGGCCCCCTTTCTCAGCCTCTCTTGCCTTCTGCCCTCTGCCATGGGAGATGTGCTAAGCAGGGCTGACCAGGTGATAGCACCACGCTGCTGACTTCATCCTCTAGAACCAGGAGCAATGAACCTCTGTTCTTCATGAGCTGTCCAGACTGTGGCTCTCTGTCACAGCAGCACAAACCAGAGGAAGACAGTCACTGATGGCAGGAAAGAGGAGTCATCTTGCCCTTCAGGTCACAGTCACCTCTGCCCAGAGAACTGCTCCTTCCATCTGGCTTTGCACACTCGGGAGCGTTCACCTGGTGGGTCAGTGGAGTGACCGTAGAGGGCCCTTAGCCTTCAGAGCATGGGGTGGAAACAGCGTCCTGCTCGGGTTCCTGACCTGCGCTTCCCTTCCACGGTGGTGCAGAGGGTGGAAGAATGCAGAATCCCTCCTCCTGGGCGACTTCTCAGGCCCCCTGGAGTTGGCAGCTGGGCGAGGTGCAGATCTCCCAACCTATGGAGTTTCCTGCATGCCATGCTCACTTTATTTAGCACTGATTTCCTTCCCTTCTTAGTCCAAAACTTTTTGGAGGCTATAAGGTGGAAGATACTCATTCTATAAACTCCCCAAATTTCCAATGCTGGGCTAATAGATCTCCCTCTGGGCCTCAGATTCCCCACTTGTAAATGAACTTTCAATCTCTTCTTTGGTAGAATTCGATCATCTTTTCCCCTGCTTGCCAAGCATTTGACAGCTCCTGAAAATTAAACAGACACCGCTAGCCCTTCCCAGACACCACGGACCTGCTAATGAGGCTCCAGGAGCTGGCTATGCACAGGCCAGGAGAAGAGGCAGCTGGGGCTTGATTCAATGAACTGAATGGGGAAAGGAAGCAGAGTTAAAATCCTGCCAACTTTTGTTTTTTCAGAAAAAGGAAATAATCAAGTGTGTTTCAAGTTCCCTTTCTGTGCCAAGAACTGTATGCTTCTTGCAGATTCCTTCTCAAGACAAGCAAGCAGGGCCTCCAGGAAGGTAAATGAGCTGCCATGGTCCCACAGGCAATTCTCGGAGGAAACAGACCTTGGGGAACCTTTTCCTCTCAGTGCCTCAGTTTTCCCTTCTACAACACACGGACACTGATAAAACCCATCTCACGCAGATGTGAAGATCGAGGGAGGCTATATCACCTAAAGAGCGGAGGAAAATGCACCTCAGCTGCTCCTGCCAGTGACAGCTGATGATTCCTGACATGAGGACACCAGAGCTCCTTCACCTGTTACCTGGCTCACAGAGTCATCATGAGCCTGCCCTGCAGGACCATCTGCTTCCCCGGGAGCTTAGTGTTTCTGCCTCAGGTCACTCTGACTGCTGCTGTGTGCACAGAATCAGGGAGTTTAGGAGGATCTGCCTGCAGGGGTTTTAGTCGTGGAAGGATACCCGTCTGACTTCATTTAGCATCAACTCACACAGTGACAGAGGGAAGGATTAAGCTCACATACTTGTGTGGTCCAGAGTGATGCTGGTGGGCCCTCAGCAACATGGGGACTTCTGCTCTGATGGTGACAGCCTCTGGCAACGACGGATCCTCTCCTGTGTGACTACAGATGCACACATGCATATGCACGTTCACACATAGAACAAGGTTTGCCAGCTCCCTCAAGAGGGTTGATGATGATCACTTTAGGATGGTGGGCTTTTAGAGGCTTTTCTGCTCTTTACTGCTTTACCTGCGTCCTCTGATTTTTCTACAATGAAGACATGCTGCTTAGTAAGGTGAGATTAAAGTGGAATGGCTGTTTGTTGCTAGCACCTTCCTTTTCTGTGGGGACAGTATATGCTATCAATCTCATATATGATAGCCCGTGAGGCCTGAAGGTCACTACCAGGAAGTGATTCTTACCCCCATGCATTTAAGAAGGAATCCAAGACTTAGAAAAGCTAGAGAAGAAAAATCACAGGTATCTCCCAAAAGATCTTTTCCAGAATCTGAGGTCCCTCAACGACCTCATTCAGATTTTTCACTGGACATGCAAAGGATGACCTCTCCAGCCCTATGTCTATCTTAATAAGCAGTCAGTACCCTGGAAAGCCCTTGTCTCTCTCAGTCCCCTGGGCAAAGGTTTCTACAACATCCCGGGCTCAAAGAATCTGTGCTTACTTCTGAGCAGCATTGCTAAGGGCTTCTGGGTCCAGAGACCACAGTCCTCTATCGCTTGTCTGTAACCTCTCAGGGGAAGGAGCTGGAGATGAGTGGCTGGTGACCACAGAGGCCCAACTCTCCTGGGAGCTTCCTGAGGCTGAGCAGGGGGAACCACAGCTGGACTGACCTCACCCTGGGAAGCTGGGGTCTGCCAACCAAAGCTGGCAGGAGGTGGAGCTGGCACCTTTGTACTGGTCTCCGGGGCTGGTACTGATTTTTGAAAGGCTGTACGAAGTGGAGATGCGACCTTGATTTGGTTTTCCGTTAACTTTCACATCAGCTCAGAGACACACGCTCTGGGGTTCCTGGTTTACAACTGCAGTCCGAAGGTTCAACTTAGGCAAGTTTACTGGGTCACTGGTGGTTCCATGCCTAACCTTGGAAACTCCTACTGCTTTTCCAGTGGTCGTACTAATTTACAATCACACCAGTGGTGTGTAAGTGTTCCTTTCTCTCCACATCCTTGCCAGTATTTGTTATCACTTGTATTCTTGATGACTGCCATTCTAACAGGGGTGAGAAGAAATCTCAGTGTAGCTTTGATTTACATTCTCTGATTGCTAGAGATGTCAAACACTTCTTCATGTACTTGGTGGCCATCTGTATTCTTTTGAGAAGCGTCTATTGAGTTCATTTTCTCTTTTATTGATTGGGTTATTTGTTGCTGCTTCTCTTTTTGGTAGTAAATTGTTTGAGTTCTTTATTGATTCTTTATTAATCCCCTGCTGGAAGAATGGCTGATGAAGATCTCCCATTCTGTAGCTTCTGTCTTCACATTTGTTTTTTGTTGTTGTTGTTGTTTTTGTTTCTTTTTTTTTTAGAGAGAGAGAGAGAGAGAGGGAAAGTGAGAAAGAGTAAGAAAGAAAGAATCAATTTTTATTTAGTTTTCCATCTGGTCTTCATTGCTCCAACACTTAGTTGTGTATGTGGTGCTGGGGTTCGAACCTGGGTCCTTGTGCATGCCAGGCAAGCACTATAGTGTTGAGCCACTGCTCCAGCCCTTCTCTTCACATTCTTAATTGTTTCCTTTGCTCTGAAGAAGCTTTGAGACGGCATCCCATTTCCTGATTCTTGCTAGCCATGGCTCTGAAGGTTGTGCCTGTTCTGGCCCCAGCTGCTCTTGTTCTGGTCTGAATACATCAGGTGCCCACCTTCCCCTTCCTGCTGATGAAAGGCACACAAATCTGTTCTGCTCCTACACAAGGCAGCTTCTCTCTGCTTTTGGTTTCTGCACTTTCTGCTCCCTCGTAAGAATTGCTTTCCCCCACAGAGCTCCTGGCTCCCTCCACAGGCCTTCCCACAGGTATTTCTGTTCATAGGAGGCTTCCTAGATCCTTTTAATCCAGATTCAGTATCAGCTCCTCAGACTCTTTCCCCATCCAGCCAATCTGAAATCTCCACTCTAATTACATTTTCCTCTACTTCAGGGATATTTTTCTCATATCATTTGAAAAATATGCACTTATACATTTAGAAGTTTACGTTTTAAATCTTTCTTCCTCAATAGGATGTTGCCTCGCACACTGGTTGCTTTCTAAGTTTTTGAAAAATGAGCTATTCAGTGGGGTTGGGAGACAAGTTTCCATGTTATTCCCAATGGGAAACTGTTCAGAAATAGCCTCCAGCCACTAGCAGCTTCACTAAGACTCTATCAGGAAGGCAGCCAGCGGTCTGTGCCAGCCATCACCATAGCTGGGTCCCTGCGCCTGGGAGCTGTCCCTGGTGCTGAGATGGACGGGCAGGAGGATAGGATGGAAATCCGCGCCCCCCCCCCCCCGCCCACACCGCCCCGTGTGTGGGGCGTGTCCTGGTGCAGAGGTGCAGAAAGGTGAAGGCTGACTAAGGCAGCTTTGTGAGTCCTAGGTTCCTCAGACAGGTGGAAGGGGAGGTGCTTGCAGCAGAGGCGACTCCAGGGGCCACGCCTCCTGCTTCAAGTCTCCTCCCTCAGGCTCCTCCGGGGGCTCCTATGCTGTTCTGATGGCATTTGAATACTCTGGAGGGTCTCTGGAGCCGCAGGGTCTTCACGTCTGGTCAACCCTCGTGGCTCAGCCCTGATGAGTTTATTCTTCGGATGCCAAGGCAGAAATGAGCGTCCTGCCCTGGAAGCATTTTAAAGCACCCTCTGTGGTTCCGATTACTTGTTAATTTATTAGCCACAGATGAGTGCTCCTTCTGTGCCCGATCCTGCTCAGGGTGCTCGCCTCACGGGTGTAAGGTCTCACATTGCTACAAACTCCTTGAGAACTATTCTTATTAAATTATTTTATTTTTAATTGATACATAATAATTGTGAATACTTACAGGATGTGATATTTCAACACAAATATGTATTGTCTAATGATCCGATTAGGATAAATAGCATATTTATCTTAACCTTTTATTCTACCTTTGTGGTGAAAGCATTCAAAATCCTCTCCCTTTCCAGCAGACAGCTCTCCCTCCCTCACCCCCACTACCGTTGTCTCTCCCTTCCTTTGGAAACCATGAGTGTAAGTTTTGTGTCTGTTTTTCTCATGCATATCTTTATGCTCCTCCTACATACGTATGCATTTCTAAACACAATATTCTTGCAGGTTTAAAATGTTAATAGGCATGCTGCCTGCTCCTTGCATTCTTTTGCCATATAACTTTCCACTCCGGGAAATAAAACATTACTTCTGTCCTGGCATCATGGGCCAAAGAAGTCACGTGGCTTACCCTAAATTCAATCAAATGGTGATGTTCTCCCCTGGGCAAGGGAAATACCAAAAGTGAGAGCTTGTTCTTCCAGGCGCTAGACCTTGGCTTCTGCTGCTCAACTTCTAAGGGAGAGGAGTCCAGCGCCCCACCCCTACCCGCCCCAGGTTCAGCTTCAAGGTCAAAGTTCAGAGTCTCTGCAGGAATCAGGACCACATCCCCAAGGTCTCTGCAGATATTCAGGAACACCTGTATCCAGGGCAACTGTCACAGCTGGTTCCCCTAGAAAGATGCACCAGGGAAGTGAAGAAGACTGGGAAGTGACTCGAGGAGCAAAAGAGGCCGATAAAAGGCACAGACAGCTGGAGTTGAATTCCACTGCAGCAGACACGGGAGCAGCGAAGACAGCTCAGTGTGACCCACAGTCGCCAGCTGAGGGAGGGATGGTCCCAGGTTAAATCCCTAGCACGTCTGGACTCCTGAGCTGGCAGAGAAAATCCTCGGGTAGAGAAATTCAGGCAACGTGGTTGGAAGTGCTTAGGTGCATACTCAGGAGTTACAGGGAAGGAGGAGCTGGACTGGCAGCAGCAGCATCACTGTGCCCGAGAGCCCAAGAACACGCTTCCTGCTGCTTTCTACCAAACACCCTGTCAGAGCGTGGACAAGACCTCTTAGCAAATGCTCCCTTTACAAACGGGAAAGGGCATGTGTACAGCAGCTCCTGTGACATTGTGAGACTCCCAGCTGGGGCTGGGATGGTCCTTGTCTGCTCTTCTCCCTCGTTCTATTTTTTTTTCTATGATTGTCTTTCTGGGTTTTGTACATGCATTTAGCAGATTTTAATCTTTTCCTCCCCACCCTGCTTCCTGACCTGTGTCAGGTGCAACTGAAGGGGGAATTGGAGAAGGTGCCCACGTGGGCGCTGCTTCCTCCCACAGAAGGTTGAGGACCCTCACTTGAGCTGTTTCAATCCTTTCTTTCCCCCCAGAGTGGTGCTACTTTTGACTTAACACCCTCACTTAGCTGGTATCTTGCAGGCAGCATATGGTAGCAGCTATGCTCATGATTCTAAGACTTCCTCTCAACATTTCATCATGGGTGTCTTGAGTTTCAGCCTTCTGAATAAGCCACATCCTTAGGATCTGTCCTCTGAGACATTTCATCCAACAGAAAAGATTTATTAGATGCTTACTTGCTTTCCATTACTGCTTCATGAATTATCAGATTTTATTGGCTTGAGACAGTGCACATCCGTCATCTCTTAGTTTTCAGGCCAAAAACCAGAGTGTGTGTGGCTGGGCTATCTGCTGGAGACTTGCCAGCTGAAACCAAGGTGCCAGCTGGACTCTGCACCTGTTTGGGGCTGGCTCCTGTCTTCTTTCAAGGTCATGTAGCTGTTGGAGGAATCCAGTGTCCACAGTGAACTGAGGTCTCTAGCTTATTGTTGGTGGCCACACAAGGGTCCCATTGAACTTCCAGAGTCTACCCCAGGTCCTTACACAGCATCTTCTTTATGCAGAGCCACCTGCATAAATTTCTCTTTCTTATCTCTCAAAGCTCATTTAAAGGCACCCCTGGGTAACAGGGCCACCCAGAAGGTTTCTTTTCATGATGAATTTTGAGTCCTCTGATTAGGACCTTCATGACTTTTGCACAGCGTCGTATGCATGTAGGCAGTGTCCATCACTTTATAGGTTCTGCTCACCTCTGGGGGGGGGGGTGACACAGGTCTGTGTGCACCTGCAAGCCTCAAAAGTAGACACAGGGCTGACTTAATTCAAAAGGCTGAAAAGACATGGTGGCCACGATCCTGAGCTGACCCTTCCCGTGAGGCCAAGTTTTAACCAAACTTTTCTACTTAGTGTCATCTTTCACTCTTAGGTTGGAGAAGGAAGAGCTCTTCCAAATATACCAGGTCTCTGGGCTGGAGGAGTGGCTCAGTAGTTGCAGCACTTGCTGGGCAAGCACGAGTACAAGGGTTCGAACTCCAACACCACATATACAAAATACACCAGGTCTCAGGATTCTGAGCTCTGTATCATGTCTTAGACTTAAATAAGAATTGGCCTTTCCAACGCCATCTTTCTCTTGCAGTATGTGGCCATATGCTAAAATTTTCCATCAAGGAGGCTGGAGCAGTGGCTCAGCAGTTATAGTACTTGCCTGGCATGCATGGGGACACAGGTTCAAACCCCAGCACCACATGCATAATGAAGCGTTGGAACAACAAAGTCCACATGAAAAACTAAGTAAAATCTCTCCAAAAAAAGAGGAAAAAAACCCATCCAGGCAAATGCTGACTTCTGTGCTTCTCTTTCTGCCTAGAGTCACAGCTCCTCAGAACTGTGATGGAGATGAGTTTTTACTAACTGTTCCACCATGGCATGACAGGACTCACATCTTTCTGGCCTAAAAAGCCACATGCTTCTATTTTTGAAGGAAGGAAACCTACCCCGTGGAACTCATCATGTTGCGTGCTTAGAACAGACCAAGTGTGCTGCCGTGCAGCAGCCAGCTTCAAACCCTCAGCAGCCAGCAGCTGCCACGCTTCCTCTCCTTCCCCGGGTCAGCCGCAGCCTCGCTCCGGCACGCAGGCTGGCGGAGCTGTCCCAGCCAGTCCTGTGGCAGAGGGGAAAAGGGTGCGGCTGGGCTCCTGAAGTGAGCAGCTCTGATCCACATTCAGTTGCCAGAACCAAGTTAAGTGGACATTTCTATGTTCACCAGAACAGAGACGTGTGGTCCTACTTCAGGGATGGGAGAGCAGGGAGAGAAATCACTGCTGGGTGAACAGGAATGCAGAGGAATCCTTCCACGGCCCTATCAGAAGGTCTTTGTCCCTGATGGGATGGGAGTCCTGAGTCTGCTCCCTCCAGTCTCGGTGAGCAGTGTGGAACTTGGGAGCAGGACTGAGGTCCCTCTCGAGGGTGGTAGAGTCTTGAGCCTCGCACAGCTCTCCACCACCTTCCCCATGGGATGCAGCATTAAACCCGCTGCCTTAGCAGCCCCTAGACAGGGGACTGCCATAAGTGCCCCCTCGCTCAGCATTTATCCTTGTCTCTCTGATTTTCGGGCAGCAGTTACGTTGCCCTTGTGTTCACGTACTTGTTGTTTCGACTAAGACAGCGAATCTGCATGCTGAGCTATTCTGCCCCACCTGCAGCCCCCAGAAAGTCCTGTAGATGAACTTTCCCAGGCCATAGGAGATGCCAGGGCACTGACAGCTTTCCACAGTAAGGTGCTGCTAGGAAACACCTGGTTACCCCAATTTATGTGTGGGTAGAATGAACGTAAGGTGTGATCCCCAGAGTTGGTGAAGCTAGCCAGGTAATTGTAAAATCTCAGGTGTCTTCTGAGATAAGTGTTTTGGATTTTACATAAATCCATGGCTCATTCTGTAGCTTGACCAATTGGGAGGACATGTCTAAGACAGGAGAACACCAGGTGGGAGGCCTGTGGCTCAGTCTGGGTGGGGACCCCACCATGGGGACTGGAACCCCAGCCATGCACTCTGTGAAATCAAAGTCTCACAAGAGGAGCCCCGCCTGCATCCTGTAAAGGGCCCAGAGGCCTTCGGGGGCCCATGGTTATTAGTTCATGCTGTAGACTGTGCTAGAGGATTCCATGTCTCCTCCTGTGCTAGAGGATTCCTTGTCTCCTCCTTCAGAAGGGCAGTGGTGCACTCTACTAGCCAAGCAGGCTCGGGAGCAGAGCTGAGGCTTCCCTGCCGCAGGGGACGCTCCACCACAGAGGGGGCTTGGCGTGTGCTTGAGAGAGCGGCCCTGCTCCCCCGTGCCCAGCCCTAGGAACTTCTGCACAGAGGCCCTGCTCCCTGCACCCCCATGCCGGTTGCCTGCTAAGCAGGGTGGCTGCAGTGTGTGTGTGTACACCGTGCCCTGGTTCTGCATGGCTGGGTGGACTCTGGCCAAGGGGACCATCCACAGGGCCAGTGAAAGGTGGACTTCAGCTGCGGGCTGTCCTTCAGGGAGCTTCCTCTGCTGCATCCCACTATTTTCAGGACTTCAGAAATTCCCACTGGGATGTTTGGGTGGGTGGGCGAGAGAAGAAGGTGAGGCTCAGGGAGAGGGCACTCTCTGTACTTGTCTCCTTCAGGTGAGACCAGCAGGTGAGCAATTCTATGTGCTATTGGCAGAACCTGTGGCGTGACTGGCTGGGGTCCGGGGACCATGTCTAGCACTGCTCAGGAAGAAGGCAGGGCTCAGCTCTGGGGGAGCTAAGCAGTGAGGTCAGTCCCCTCTTTCCCGCTTCCTGTGTCTCAGCTGCAACTTGGCTTGGTCATTCCAGGCCACAGGATGGGCACCTTTGACCAGTAATCCACAGAAACCCAGGTCCTGCAGAGCTGGGGGCTGAGTAATACATCCTGAGAGGGATGTCAAGAAAGATGACTGAGGTCCAGTGTGGGAAACAGCACACAAAGCCCACAGGCATCAGGGAACTGAGAAGCTGCCCTAGCTCTGGGTGACTTTTCTGGGCTGCATAGCAAACCACCCAGAGCTCAGCCACTTCAGGCATTGGGGGACGGAGAAATTTCCCAAGTTCTGTGTTAGTTTTTTATGCTGCATAACAAACCATCCACAGCTCAGTGGATTCAGGCACCTACACCTACAGCCTCAGATATTCCCCTGCCAGGGATCTGAGCACCCCTTTGCTGGTTCCTCTGCAGGACCTCACAGGGCTGTGATCAGGGTGTTGTCTGGGCTGAATTCTTGTCTGCAAGTTTGATGGGAAAATCCACTTGCGAAGTCCCTCAGGTTATTGGCAGAGTCAGCGTCCTTTGGCTTCCGCTAATGTATCAGTCTTCTTGTTGCCTGGTGGTTGCTCACAGCTCCTGAAGGCCTCTGGGAGTGACTCACGGGGGCATTCAGGTGACTGCAGCACAGCCCTTTCACAGCATGGCAGCTCGGTGAAGCCAGCGACAGGGTCTCTCCTACCCAGTGCACCAAGACAGGCTCATACGGTCGAGGGAGTGACATCCAGGCCCCACTGCCATGATCATTCTGCCATGCTTGAGAAGCGGTGTGCACGGGCAGGGAGCCCTCAGGGCGATACTGCAGGGTGCGTCCACTGAGCTCTGTCCCGGATGGAGTGCAGTATCTATTCAGGAAATGAAAGAGAAAGTGGATGTGGGAAGTGGGATCTGGGGGCTGCCCTGCGCAGTTTTAGTTCACAAACCTTCCCAGCCTGGGCATGGGGTGCACTGAAAGGGGCGACAGTAGGGGTCTTGGTGCTATCTAATTCTCAAGTGCGCCTCTCTTTGGGCACCAGAAGGTGGTGCACTGAGCCATCAGGCTCTGGGGTGTATGGTAGGAGATGGGGGCCGACTGCCCGGCCACTGTGCTCACGCAGGTCATTGCCAAGGTGGTGGCTCTCCTAACACCCTGGTGAAGCCAGCACCAGGCCCATAATGCAGGTGACAAGGGGACTGGACTCCCCAGGTGCCCACATCAGTGCTGCTGACTGAGACGCGAAGGCCAAAGGCCGAGGGTGACCCAGTTCCTTGTTGCTCAGTTCCCCCTCTACTCAAACCATCGTTCCTTTTTGGGGACTTTTCCAGAGGAAATCTGTTATAATCCGAGGTGCCATTGCTTTTCTGGCTTTAAACCAAACGACTTCATTAAAAATTGTGGCAGCTTTCTCCTGCTCTCTTTGGGGCTCTACCATATTAGAAAGAAAGGGGGTCGTGGAAGCAGGACTGCAGACAAGGACGTGAGTGCCCATGGTATGGGGAGGTGACCCCGGTAAACTCCAGCCAGGAGTGGGTGATGGGACAGGGAGGGGACGGAAGCTCATGCAGCGTGTGTCTGTGAACTGGTTCCACTGTCGGTTAAGCTCCTGGTGGCCCTGGGACTGGGCTTGCCTGGGGTCATCTCAGTCAAAGTGCAAGAAGGCAGGGCACTCCCCTCCATTCTCACCCACGCCCACGAGTTGTTCTCCCTGATCCTGTGCCACCCACCCCCACCCCCGCAGGGCAGCCAGCTGAGGGCTGCAGCTGCTTTGCAGGAGTTCACGGCGAGAAGCCCATCAGTGTGGAGATGACTGTGTGCTGGGATGTGGTGGGGCACTGAGGCACCCACGAAGGTGGTGTCACCCACAGAGCTGTGCCCAGTATTGCTGCCAGGCCTGCCTTCCAGGGCCCTTTCCGAGTTGCTGGATTGGTTCGCTCCAGTTAAGGCCGTTTTGCATTTGCTTGCATGGGGACTTCTCTGTCTTGCCTTGCTAGCCAGGTGACGGGAGCTTGTAAAATGGACTGGAGAGCGTCCTTTCCCTCCTACTTCCAGACAAGGCCCTGGAGCGCCTCCTTCATGTGCCCACAGAATTCATCAGCAGAGCCGAGGGTGCCCTGGGTTTTCTCCTTGGGAAGATTTTTAAAGAGCTCCGTTTCTCCTCTTGGTAGTCTACTCAGGTTTCCTCTTCTGTTTGAGCTTTTTTGGGTGGTTGGGGTCCATCTAGGATTTTTTCCGTTTCATCTAGCTTGTCTAATCTGGTGCATGAGTTTGTTCATGATCTTCTTTCATGAGCTTTTTTATAGGTTCATGGTGATGTCCTGGCCTTCACTTCTGACTTTGGTGCTCTGTTTTCTTTCCTTTCTGTCAGTGTAGCCATGGACTAGACTCAGCAGCAAGGGGGAGTGTCGAAACTGCAGCCCACTTAGCAAACGATTATTCCATAGGTGAGCAGCGCCACACGTCCCCGTCCACCTGGCAGGCAGCTGCTCTCCTAAACGCACCTTCCCACGCGGCAATGTGGGAAGGGCTCAGTCCTCCAGGCCTGGAGCGTTCCGGGATCAGAGTAACAGGGGCAGTTTGAGGACGAAAAGCTACCATGTAAGCTCACTTTAAGTGCATAGATAAAGGTAATCCAGACAGAACGCTAGTGACACAATTCTAATTCTATGAAAGATAATAAAGTATCAGACCCTTCAGCGACGGGTCAGGATCAGCTCTCTAACTCTGTGACTTGCGGCTGTACGGCCCTGGGAACCTTGGCTCGCTCACGTAACAAGTAGGGTTGAGGAGACCATGTCACACACCCCCTTTTCACTTTCCACGTTACCAGGGCACTTGACAGACGGCATATGCTTCTCTTGGCATTGGCAACCAACGTGGGTATGTTTGCTCCCACCGTGGTCTGTGGGACTTACATTGGTGGATGTGTCTTAGCATACCAAGTCCCTGGCACACAGTAGGTGCTTAAAAATGGATCCCTTTCCTACATCCTGTCCTCCATCCAAGCTCTCGAGAGTACCACCAGCTCATGGCCCACCTACTCACCTCCCAAATACCACCTCTCAAGGGAGCCCAGACCTGGCCGCGCCACCTAAATGCTCCACCCCTTACTGCCACATTGTCTCTGCTTTCTCAGGGTGTCTTTGGGCTACTCCCTCACTGCTTCTGCCCTTTTCTGTGGAGGTGGGCTTCCTGCGAGCAGGTGCCTGCTTCCGCTGTGCCTGGCGCACACATGTTTTGCTCCACAAATGCATGGGGAGGACATTATTAAAGTCCACGTGATTACCTCTGAAGCTCCTTGGCAGACCCTTGGCTTGGTCCTGAGCAGGGCTCAGAAAGCTGTTCGAATGAGTCTGGTTGTGCAGAGGCTGCAGGATCGCATTCAGGTGGAAACTAAATGAGTAAGAGAGTAGACCCGGAGTGGAGGAGCAGAGGAACTCTGGGGAGCAGGAGAGCAGGCAGGAAGCACAGCTGGAGGGCAGGAAGCACCAGGGTTTAGCAGCCCTGTGGGCAACTGGGTCACAGCAGTTCATGACATATTTCATGAAGAACGGAGGGTGGACATGGGGTGCACATCACAGTAGGACACACAGTGGGTCAGCAGAAGCTAGATCAGGCAGGGGAGAGGCAGAGCTGGATCTTTGGCCCTACCTGGCCCTGCACTGTGCCTCCCCTTACCAATGCCTGTGAGAAGGGTGGGCTATGTCTCATCAGGGTTGGTGGTGTGATGAAATAAATTTATGTTTCTTATAACAGGAGATAATTAAGCATAGGAATGCAAACATGAAGAAACCATGTCGAAGGAGATGGGAATGCTGATCACCCTGATTTGATCATGGCACATTGTGCATGTGTATTGAATGATCGCCCTGCACCCCGGATATATACAGTTACCACCTGTCAGTTAAGCATGTTTACAGGAAAGCAAGCCTTGATTTCCTCTGCTGTGCTTCCAAGCATCCCCCTGCTTTTCTCTGTCCATGACTTCTTCAGCCTCCTGGAGTGATTGGGAGGAGGAGCAGGGCTCAGGCACAGAGCACTCTCCTCTGCTTCCTCCTTCTCCAGAATGCCACAGGCTCCTTGGGCAGCCCCAGCAGCTGGGCTGCTTTGCTCCCTTTGCAGCTGCAGGGGGGCAGGGGCTGGCCAGCGTCATCGTTACCCTCTGGCTCAGGGTGTGAAACACTTTCCCACTTTAGTCTCATCTTGGGCAGCAAAACTAGAAACTTGCTTAAAAATGGATTGAAGTTGAAGGTGGGCACGTAGAAAAGAGGAAAAACTATTTTAAGGGTTTATTAAAGCTCATAAGAGAAAGAATGCATGATAAAAGGTTGAAAACTGCCTCAAATTCACTTTAAGGTAGGAAAAAACCCACCAGATGCTCCCTAAGTGCATCAGATACCAGGCACAGATAATGTCATCTGATGGGACAGAAATTAGGAACCTTTTTAAAGTAATCATAGTTTTTTTTTTAAGTAGAAAGTAAAGACTTTGGAGCAAACACAGAATATTCCAACTTGTTTGACAGTGCTTGAGGAAAAAAGAGTAATGACTTAAAAAACCAATGCATATTTTTTTAAGAAAGAGGAACAGTGAGAGAGAGAGAGAAAGGGAGAAACAATTTTTATTTAGTTTTTCATTTGGCCTTTGTTGCTCCGAGACTTCACTGTGTACGTGGTGCTGCTGGTGTTTGAACTCATGGACTCGTGCATGCCGGGCAAGCGCCCTAACTGCCAAGCCACCGCTCCAGCCCTCAATGGGTATTTAAAAAAATTTTTTTTAAATTTTTATTTTTGAACAATCAAACGAATTTTTAACAAAATAATATAAAATGTGTATAGTTTCTGGATACTAGATTTCTCAATGGGTATTTTTAAGCCATGTAAATAGCATATCTGTCGGGCTCCAGCACCCTGACCCCAAACTCAGCCAGTGCTCTCAGAACCTGCCAGGTAGGGAGTCACATCTCTACTTCAGAGCAAGGACATGATGTGGAGGTGGGAAGAGATTTATTTGTCCAAGTCACACAGTTAATGAGCGGCAGGGCCAGCTCTGAGATGCTGCCTTTGTGGTCCTGGGCCACACGGGATGGACTCGGTCCTCAGCTGCAGGTTCACAGCATGGCTTTGTGATCACATTTTGAGAATAAGAAAGTGTGGCTGGCAGCTGCACCCAGAGCCTCACCACCACTGCGCAGGCAGACAGATGCAGGTGGGCAGCACAACTATCATAGGCGGAATGTGCTGTGCTTTGAGGAGGCAGAGGGCATCCGTGAAGACCCCGGAGGAACTGAAAGCAGAGGCTGCCTGAGACCAAGAGTTCACCTGCACAGAAGGAAGCGATTGGTCTGGGGCAGGTGGACTTGGGATGTGCATCAGAGCAGGACCCAGGTGTGGGCCGGGGGAAGTCAGATCAGGAGAGAGGCAGAGACAGGGCCCCACCACACTCCCCACTGCTCTTCCCCTGACCAATGCCCGACAGAAGGGTGGGCTGTGTCTAAGCAGGGTTTGTGATGTGACGAGTGGTGCCATGCACGTGTTCTCAGAAGTGGCAGCGTTTGCCCATGAATCACATGCACCTGTTTAACTGCCTAATAAAGTTTTCCCTTTCTTTCCATGGAGTGTCTTAGTCCATCTGGGCGGCTAGGCAGAACACTGGAGACCAGGGGAATTAAAATGAACCTAATTTGTTTCTCACAGTTCTGGAGATGGGAAGTCCAGACCACAATGCTGGCAGAGCCGGTGGCTCAGGAGGGCCTCTTTCTGGTTCACAAGTGGCTCCTTCTCCCTGTAGCCTCACATGGCTGCCAGGGCAAGGGGACTCTGGGGGGGTCTTCTTTGCAAGGACACCAATCCCATTTACGAGGGCTTCACCCTCATGACTGCATCCCCCAAGGTGGGTCACCTCCCCTGTGCTAAGCTGGACCACTGGATGCCATCTTGGTAGGAGAGATTCTGACAGGGAGAGGAACTGCAGGCATTGCTTATTTCTTTATTTTAAAGACAGTGAGAGAGAAAGAGAGAGAGAGAGAGAGAGAGAGAGAATCAACTTTACTTAGCTTTTCATGTGGCTTTCATTGCTCCAACAGTTTGTTGTATACATGGTGCTGGGGTTCAAACCCACGTCCTCGCGCATGCCAGGCAAGCACCTTAACCACTGAGCCTGCTCCAGCCCCAGGCACTGTTTTTAACCTAACTCACAGCCCCAATCCCACACTAGTTCATGCAGAAAGGCTCTTAAGCAAACCTGCACACACCTGGTGTGCTAAGTGAAGGAGACCTCTGAGTTTAGCTCCTGCATGTGGCAAGCGTTTACCTGGATTCCACAGGGTAGGAAAGTCAGCAGAAAGGACTTTTCCTTCATAGTGCTCGCAACTAAAAAGCACCCGTGATATAACACATGGGCTCTCTGCATCTGTGGATTCTGCACCCCTAGTTCAACCAACCTAGGGCTGAAACTATTAAAAATTTTCTGAAAGTTCCAAAAGCAAAATTTAAATATTCCATGAGGGTACAAAGGAGTGATATGTGGGCACTGGATTAGGTATTTTAAGTTATCTAGAGATGATTTAGAGCCTGTGGGAGGCTGTGCATAGGTCATATGCAAATATTGTGCAGTTTTACGTAAGACTTGGGTGTCTGCAGACTTTGATGTCCTGGAGCATCCCGGAACCAGGCCTCTGTGGGTGCTGAAGTGGGACTGTCAAGGGGCAATCCAGGAAATTCCAGGATTAGATCCACAGGTTATTCTGAATATTCATCTGCAATTCTAAAAAATAATGCTTAAAATAGGCTTCTGGAAAGAGCTAGGAATGCAAAGAAGACTTGCAACACGTGCCAAGTGTGCCGTGGACGGACAGGCTGGTAATGGGGCGTGAGTCTGCAGTTCTGACACACCAGCGTGCGCTGGGAGTGGACGCCTAGGGCACGGCATCGGCTTTTGCAGAGGAGTCCAACTCAGCAGCAGGGGAGAGATGCGACTCCCTCAGGAGTGCTGCGCACAGGTGGGGTTCAGGAGAAGTGGGTCCGGCACTCGGATCCTTTCCCTTTGTCTTACCAATACTAACGTGCATAAAGAGTTTTGGGACAGTCCCATCTTCCCAGGAGATATTTTCCTGTCATCAATCCATACATCTTCCAGCGAATCAGCCAGCAGCATTTGGAATCATCCCATTGCCCCAGATGCTGAAGTTCAGCTAGCACAGACATAGATTTGCACACAGAAATCCACACCTGGCCTTCTTTTTCTGTCCCTGTAGTTCAGAAGGATTTCTTTGAAAGCTGGAAATTGGTGAACGTGAACGGTAGGTGGAACATGGCACCAGCCCCTTCCTCTTTACGGTGCTGTGGTGTCTGCAGGTCACTGATGAATCTGGGAATCTGCCCACCTGCTGTTCCATGGTAGACTTGACATTTATTCATTAAATCAGGCATGTGAGTCCTTTCCTGTCTTCAAACCCCCAGTAGTACCCATCCATGGAATTTCTCTGTAACAAATGGAGCTCATCACCCACAGTAATACAGTTACAGCTTCAATTTCTGCAGCAGATGAAGAAAAAACAATAGCATGACTCCATGGGTCACAGAGCCACCTAAGGTGCAAGCCAGGAGGACCTCATGGAAGGCTGGGGAGGGCCTGCAGGAAATCCTCAGTCTCCTTGGGCTGTGGCCCCACCCAGCTGATACTGTCAGGGCCTTCTGCTGGACACAGTTCCCGGGGTAATTTCAGAACATTTTACAGAGTCTGAACAAGCGACTGGGAAGCACAGGGTAAAGACGCCTTCCAACATCGAGTGACTGACAACCTCCCGGGACTTCAGAACTGCATGAGGCTGAAAGAAGACAAATGCATAGATTCTTTGTTCGATTTAAAAATCATCACTATTTAACATTTGATTACACAACTTGATTATTTAAAGAACAATCATCTTGTGGGCTCCTAAGTTGACAAACTTCTTGTGTTTTGCTCATTGGTCCAGAGCTTTAAACTTTCAGATTCAGTGTGGACACTTCGTCTGGACTGGGAAGCGGAGCAGCACAGTGGCCCTTCCCAGAACCCGGTCATAGTAGAGAAGCCCCCGTGCTCGCTGGGAACCCGGTCATCTCAGGACGTGGTTGTGTTGAGCCTTGTGAGTGTTTACCTGCTCGACCGCTTTTGTGTTAGTCCAGACAAGCCAGGCACGTGCTCTGCCCTGAGATAGATTCTTCAATCTTTCCAACCATCCTAATCAGGGAGCCTGTTTTCTAGATGCTGTACGGAGGCAGCAGAAGAGTCGTCCCCTAGAGGTCTGCACCGGGCTGAGTTCATAACCGTGACAGTGACGCTCTAGAATTCCGATATGGGAGACCGTCGGGTTTGTACCCTCCTATGCTGTGAATTTGAAGATAGTCAATGTGTATTTTTTTTTCTTTTTTGGAACCCAGGGGCATTCGTCTATTGGGACACTTCCCCAGCCTCCTTTTCTTTTTTTCTTTGAGACAGGGTCTTGCTGAGTTGCTTAGGGCTTCAGTTTCTGAGGCTGGCTTTGAACTTGCCATCCTCCTGCCTCAGCCTCCTGAGCTGCTGGGATGACAAGCGTGCACCACCACGCCCAGCTCGTCAAGGTGTATTTAGAAGTGGTATTTGAGTGAGATGTTTGCAGCAACTCGGACGCTTGCAGCCACTGCAGCTGAAAACCACCGGTGCAGGACCTTGGCGGCCGCTGCTGCCAACTCTGAACATCACCTGCATCTTTCGGCCTCAGTTACCTCTTCCCTCGAAGAACCTGGCCATCTCGTGGAGTCCATTGCCCCACAGATGCGTGGTGACGTGGTGACAAGGTGGAGCGATCTGTTTAAAGCAGTTCAGCGCCTCTCGCTCTGATGTCTCCAAGTCTGTCTTCCAGGATGCAGGTCTTGCCAGGGGCGTAACACCTAAACCAGGATGGTGGAGCTGGCTTGCCGTCAGCCTCGGTGGCTCACAGGGAAAGGCTGCCTCAGGAAGGGAGGCTATTACCCGGTCTGCACAGGAATCGCACAGAGGGTCTGGGAGACATAGCGATGCCTGGATAGCACTCTAGGAGTTCACAGCCGGTGTTGAGGAGCGCAGCTCTTGACAGAAGGGCCCGCCCACCCCAGCACTCCACCACGGTCTTGGCACATTACCCCGTCTCATTTTGTCTGTTCCCCTGTAGGGAGAAGTGGCGTTTGCTCTCCAAGCTATTCCCACGGCCAACAGAAGTGCTGCCATGGCTGCCGAGAAGCCACTGCCACCTGATGCCATGCCAGGCGGCCCTGGGCTTCCGTCCCCTCTGCTGCTGTCTCTCTGGCTCCTCCCCGGGCTTCTGAAGCAGAGTGCTTGGCACATGTACCAGGTGCCCTGGGAAAAATGCCAAGTCCCTCCCGCAGGCTAAAGACAAGGCTGGCACCCCACAGAGTAGACAGCCTGGTTAACATGCTTCTTACTCTGTGGGGACAAGTGACATCGCTTAGAACAAAAAGCAAGAGCTACGGACTTTGCACAGCCTGAGGATCCTGAAGAGGGTACAGCGTGGCAGACAAGTCACACACAGCCACAGACCTCCACTTGTCATTAGTTAAATGTGTTTCTAGCTGAACCCAAAGGGGAAAGCCTTTGCTTCTGCCTGTGGGAGAGGGGGGGCCTCCGCGGAGGAGGTGACACCTGGGCTTGGAGGGGTGCAGGTTGGTGGGTGTTGGAGGAGGGGACTGTGAAGGCTACAGGGGGACCTGCATGGTCAGACGGGGGGGGGTGCAAACGTGGGCCAGGATGGATTGGGTCGGGCTGCAGGCACCAGCAGCCTCCAGGTGTGAGTGGCTGAAACAGGCACACGATTTGTGCTACGGGTCCATCAGGGCCAGCAGGGGCTCTGCTCTGTTGTCCTCACTCAGCGATGGACCCTCCACCCCTGCTCGGCACTGCTCACTGTGACAAGAGGACAGGAAAATGAGGGATGCATGGGCTTCCATGTGGAGGTGACACTTATCGGCCTAAGTGACACATGGCTGACTTGAAGCACAAACCCCCACAGACTCAGCAGGAGAGGAAGAGTGCTAAAGATGTCACTGGGGGCTTGAATTTGACCCAAAGGGGAGGGCAGACCAGCTGAGGTCTGTAAGTTGGAGCCGCGGCTCTAGCTGAGGTCACACGGAGCTGGGGAGCACGCATCTCCTGCCCCCTGAGGCCGGTGCTCTCTTTCTGAGTTTCAGATCTGTCTCCAGAGGGCCCCATCTTTATCACTCTCTGCCTTTCAAGGGGACTTGGCAGCAAAGCCTCCCTCCACCGCTCACCCTGCAGCTCCAGGGTAAACGCAGTTCGGGGGAGTCTAGCCCACCTGCCCGCCCAGGTCTAAGCCTTGTCCCCAGCCTCGTGTCCACCGGGAGCAAAGCTGGGGTGCTCATCCTTGTCTCCACTGAGTCCGCCTCTCAATTAATTGGTTCCCCATATAATGGGAAAGAAAGGGGCTTCCATATTGACTCTTTCAAACTCTAGGATGGGTTGGAAGGAGGGGAAAAGGAGAAAGGCAGACCTGTAGGAGGAGTGCACAGGCCACACAAAGGACCCTCCTTCCAACATCAGGTGGCCTCGGGCTGGGTCTCCAAGCCTCCTTATTCACTTCCTCCTGGCTGAGTCGCCCCTGGGAGAAGCGGGAGTGCGGTGCAGTAGGGTATTTTGAGGGAGGGGCGAGCACACCCCTGAAGCTTTCCTTACAGTGTTTCGTTCCGATTGTTCTGTTTTATTACTGCTGATCCATCCCTTTCTGAGCCTAATTTATTAATTAAACTTCATCACAGCTATGCATGTAGAGGAAACAACAATATTCTAGAGTTTCCTATTGTCTGGGCCACTTGCCGGGGTCCTACAACATTTCCCCACAGATGCCTGGGGACTGGGATGGGCACTGTGTGCGTGGAGGGGGGCATAAAGGAGGACCTCAGGGCCCAAGCTAACCCAGCCTCCAATCTCAACGCCCTCATTACCAGCAGGAACTGGGGAGAAGCAAGACCTTGGATCATTTATCTTGGTTTGCTATGTTTTTGCCTCTAAAAAGTGGGAAAAACAATCAAATCCAAATCATAAGGTTCTCATGATAAACCATGGTGATCCTTGGGCAGGGTTTAGTGTGCCCCTGATGCGGCAATCCCTGACAGGAAGGCTCTGCACGCAGAAGCTACAGCTGATTTCCACCGAAATGCTCAGAATCAAAAGTGAAGCCATGACTTTGGCTTGTCTCTTTCTATTTTTGCCCTTGCCCCTGAAATCAAATTACTGTTGATAAAACTTGGTGACTCATCCAGATGCATAGCGCTAATACATTTCCTCTTGTCTTTCTGCCTCTAGTCCCTTATGGGACTCCATTTCTATTTGTCATGGGAACTTTAATAAAATTTATCTTATTTTCCTTATCAACACTATACATTCCAGTCTCTTCAACCTTCGCAGTGTGACCTGGGTCACAGTCTCTGCACAGGTCTACAACTGATTACGATGACAGTTGAGTGTCGAGTGTCGTGGGGCCTCAGGGGAAAATGGGCTCAGAGCCCTCGGCTGGGGTGAAGCGTGCATTTTCTAAACTCCCCCAATGTGGGTGGAATGGATTTATTCCCACATTGGAATTTTTAAGTATCATGCGAAAACTCACCTTTGGAGGGGACTTTCTCCTTAATACAAACCTGTTTTACTTCATTGTTCAAAACTGCCTTCCAGGTTCCCGTAGATACAATTCCTACACTGCGACTACAACCAACCTTCCACTGGTGTGGCTGGACATGGTTTTGTGGGTCAGCTGAGGCTGAGGTCCCCGGAGGAAGATTCTGAGCTGGAGTGCTCAATCCAGAAAGACCACTGCTCAGAAGCTAGGGAGGCAGGACTGGATCCAGAGGGAATTGGTCACAATGGAGGCTTCCAGGGGTGCTGTGGGGAGCTTGAGAACTGGGATGGCCCTGCAGAGATATCATGCGCCAAGAGAGGGGAACTCAGTCCCCGCATCAACCAGTAGTGAGCTAGAGTACAGGACTAGATATTGACTGAAGTGGCTTTTTCCAGCTGAGGCCAATTCTTGGAAGGAGACACCAGTGAGCCCAAGTCAGGAGGCAGAACCCCAAGTGGGGTCAGGCAGTGACCATCTCTGACCTGAAGGGGGAGCTGCGTGGTCCCCCAGCACCTTCTGTAGGGGGCACTCAGGTTTGAAATCAGGTATAAGGTAGTACGTGATGATTGAACCCTCCCTGTGTGATGGGGAACAAAGTTCCCCAAACATGGTGGCTAAAAACAACAGAAGCCTGTTCTCCCTCGGTTCTGGAGGGAGATGGTCAGCAGGTCCTGCTGTCCTTAAGGCTCCCTGGAGGGTCCCCCCTAGTCTCTTCCTGCTTCTGGTGGCTGCCCCGACTTTGTGGTGTTTCTTGGCTGGTAGATGCGTCACTCTGCCTCCCTCTGTGCCTCTGTGTGTGAGAACTTCGCTGAGCTAGCTATAAGGACACCAGCTGATGGATTCGGGTGCACCCCAAGCCTAGCTGACTTCATCTCAACTTGATTGCGGAGGCAAAGACCCTGCCTCCAAATGTACCCACTCTCCAGGTTCTAGGGGCCAGGGCCTCACTGTGAGTTTTTGGAAGGTGCAATCTCCTGCAGCAGCGCTGTTTGATGAGATGGTTATTCATCCACCCTGTATTTCACAGATGTGTCACTAACAGTAAGGTCTACCCCACCACCACTTCTCTCCTGGGCTGTTTATTGGAACTCTTCCTGGGACCTGTCTTTTTTTTTTTTTTAAAGAGAGAGGGACAGTGAGAGAGGGAGAGAAAAATAGAGAGAATCAATTTTGTTTAGTTTTTCATGTGGCCTTCATTGCTCCAACACTTCATTGTGTACGCGGTGCTAGGGTTTGAACTCACGTCCCTGCGCATGTGAGGCAGGTGCCATCACCGCTGAGCCACCACTCCAGCCCCTCCAAGGGACCCTTCTGAGACCCAGTTTGGTTCATGTAACTGCTGCTCAAACTCTACAGCAGGAAATCCACGCGCTGCAGGGTGACACTCAAGGTCCTGGGGTATGGACCCCTGCTGACCTGTACAAGCTCGTCTATTGTGCTTACGCGGCACTGCACACTTAAAATATTAAGTTGCTCAAGTGTGTGTGATACACACTAAGCCCTAGGTACGTGGCAGCTGTCTTCCCCCTCTGTGGTGAACATGAAGATTGTTCTCCTTCAGTGGTCTAACGGGATTCTCCCGACCAACTGCATGTAGGTGTGTTCCCAGGTGGGTGAGCCTGGATGAGGGCGCCGAGAGTCCAGGCGGACAGCAGCCAGCTGCCTACCGGGGAAGCCAGTGGCGCCCAGCTTTCTGGCTTCAATGCTGTCTGCTTCCTGCTGCATCCTGCCTCTGCGGTTCCTGCTCACAAACTTGACTTTCTGTGTACTCAAACGCATCGTTCACTTCTTATACCAACTAGCTGCGCAAGCTGCAGACACTGAATTTGGGGGCAGGTCTTTCCTCTATTGTATCAGAAGCTTATTGTGAAAAATAAAATAGATCTACCAAATGAAACAAATTGAGGGTAGAGGCCACTTATCTCTCGTAACGACTCGCCCATGAACAGGTGCATGTGTGTCAGCAAGTGTCCCCTTTCTGTGCACCAGGAAGGCACAGCTCTCCCTGGGAACCCAATAAAGGCGTCAGTGTGTGCCTGTTTCTTTAAGACATGGCTGTGTGAGTGGAGGTGCCCGCCAGGTGCTGCAAGGTAGCCATGGCAACTCCCTCCTTGTTTTCCTCCCTGAATAGCACTGTTCAGTGGTGACTCTGGAGCAACACTCCTTTGAGATCCCAGCCTAAAGTTCCGGCTTCTTTTGCATGTCCCCCCTAGAAAGGAGAGTGGAGTGGGTGCCCCAGGCTGGGGCAGGGCTTCCTGCCAGGTGATCCTAAATGATCCTGCACGTGGTTCCTCCCAAATTTGCTTTTCCATGGTAGAAGTAGCTGAAGATACTTCACATGCTCAGCCTTAGGAAGGAGAAACTTCTAGAAATTATTTCTAGAAAACTCAGGCCAAGACCACCAGACAAATAGGAGGTGGAGAGCGCGGGCCGTTTGAAGAGTCAGGAAAGCGCAGGTAGGCAGCAGGCAGACCAGGCTTCCATGTGAGCGCGCTGCTTCACAGCCGCAGGAAGGGCTGGGATTGGTCAGTGTGACCTCTCAGAGTCCCTGGTGATCCTGAGGCGTCTAGTCTTCGTGGTTGTAGCCTAGGAGGAAAACTCGACCGTGGAGTTGGCATTGACAAAGACCTTCCACAAATGCATGCAGTTCCTCCGGGCCAGGGCCTCCTTCAAGACTGGACCTTAAGTTAATCAGTGTCTGCAGCCATCAGCCTCCAGCTGGGAGGGACCAGAACAGCGGACAGGGCCTGAGTCACCTGCTTCCTCCACAGAGGACAACCACATTTGATGAACCAGGCTCTCATTAGTGCGCGATCACTCACCAGCTACGTGACTCTGCAAATCACTCGGCTCCCTCATTTACAAAACTGCTGTAATGCTTCAAGGGGAAGGGATGCTGGTAGAAGGAGTGGCAGGTGCCAGTGCTGCCGGTTTGGTGGAAGTCAGGTTCGTGTCCCCCAGAGATGAAGAATGAAACTGAGGGACACCGAGGCAGCAGAGCAGACAGATTCTATTTTAAGAAATTAACAGAAAGCAGAGCGCAGGGAAAAGAGCAGACCCCCAGAGTGGGAGAAGGGACAGAGCCCAAGAGACTGTGAGCTTTGCCCTTTTTATAGGAAGTTCACCCTTCAAGTGGTCATCCTCTCCCTTCCCCCAAACCAAGGACGTGGGTGCAGGAAATTCTGGTTGGGTCCAGCCTTTGGCTTGTGCCTGGGGCATCAATCGATGGAGTGTGGCGCCTTGCTTAGCAGAAGGGAGTGTCTGCACCTGGACCCACCTGGCTAGACCCTTCCTACCAGCACAGGGGGAGGTCAAATTGATCATAAAGGAAAAGAATCGGTTTCCCTTTGAGTGACTGGAACATTCTAACTGCTCTGACTGCCTAACTTCACCCCCCGCCCCCCGTCTCACCAGAGAAGACCCAAAAACACAGTGTGACAGGAGGCTTTCTTTGCTGTGAACCAAGAACCGCCCCTGCTGGAGCCTCCTTGGACAACCTCTGCAAGACTTCAAGTTGTTCAAAAGTTGGTTCTGAAAAGTCCAACCAAGCTCCTCTTAATTACTTTGAAAGGCTGTTGTTCATATAAATTAAAAGTGCTCTTAATTTTTTTCTATAAAAGCATGAACATTTGTTACTGTTACCCAAGTGAGACAAATGAAGGGATCCCGTTCCCTTTTAATTTAATTGATTGGATTTGACTTCTACATATGGTCCTCTCTCTCGCCCCTAGCGTGCTCCAGGCTGGAGCACCACTTTGTAGATGGAAACCTACTGCTGCTGAGGCTCACAGCTCAGAGCTTTAGGGGCAAAGTTCCTTGTTCTTTTAAACTCCATTCCAAGGTGATCATGGTGAATAACTCAGCTTGGACACACGGGGCAGTTTTCCCCAGGCAGCTCAACAGTCAAGGTAGGAGTGCAGTTGTAGCTGACTTCCACCTGCTCTCAGAGCCCATGTGTGATAGGCCAAGGGATCAACAAACAGCTACCGTTACACATGGTTTAGCTTTTCACAGTTTCAATTAATAATGGTCAACTGTGCTCCCAAAGTATTGAATGGAGAATTCCAGAAATGAACAATTCGTTAGCGTTAAAATGCGTGCTGAAATCTCCCATCCTGCTCCATCCTGCTTGGGATGGGAATCGTTCTTTCGTCCAGGGTATCCATGCTGAACAGCCTACCCACTTGCTAGCCGCTGAGCAGCTTTCTGCATTATCAGATTAACTGTCATGGTGTCACCATTCAAGGAACTTTCATTTTACTTAACGATGACCTGTAAGTAAAAAGGTGAAAGTTCTTAACATGAAAGAAAAGTGTGTGCTACGTTTTCTGAGATCTATAGAAAGAACAAATTTCATATCTTTGCATTTGTGGAAAAGAGAAAGAAATTTGTTTTCATTTTGCTGTTGTACCTCAAACTGCAAAAATTGTGGCCACTGGACACGGTAAGGGCTTAGTTAAGAGGGAAGGCGTCCCTGTAAAAGGGTCAGTACTGTCTGTGGATACAGGTGCTCAGTGGAGGTCTTGGAAAGCATTTTCTACAGATAAGCGGGGACCACTGTCATCCAGATTTAAGGATGAGGGATTGGGATATGTCTGAGCTCACTCGTAAAGTCCAAGTCTGCCTCTCTGTCCCCCACTTACACAGGAAGATGGAAAGTGGCATCTTCATAGGTCTTTTAGCCCTTGAATCCACCTCTCAGCCTCTTGCTGCGAGCAGCCCTGGTCACTCATCTTGCCCAGGGCCAGTGAGGTCATCCTTCCCCCAGCATCTCCCCATTGTCACCCCACATAAGACCTAAGTTCAAGTTATTTCTGCCTTCCCAGGACCTGTGCACGTGCTGAGCTCAGAGAATGAGTGAATGAATGAATGGGGTTTAGTTCAGTAAGTGGATGAATAATTAGTGAACAGGTTATTAGCCTCTTCTGGTGAAAAAGAGAAACTGGGCAAGCGATGGTGCCTGAAAGTCAGGTGTGCCACGTCATGACACTGTGACACTCTGGCAAGTCAGCTTCAAAAAATCAAATTTCAGCATTCTCGTGGGACAAATTTGACCCGAACAGTAAGGAGATAACTGTGCTCAGCCGCAAAGGTAGGATGTGGCACTTTGTGGCCATCTGATGTCTCATACAGCTGGTCTTGGGCAGGATGACAATTGCTATGAAGCTGAATGCTACTGTTCCCAACCGGACATGCAGTAGACCTCCCTTATCCAAGGGGGAGAATTCCAAGACCCCCAGCGATGCCTGAAACCACAGACAGTGCCCGTCACATGGTACCTACACAGAGCGTAAAAAGAGCCCATGTCACATTGGGCAGGTTTGCACTCTGACCTCAGCTCTGCTGCTGACCTTAGGTGGGGTGACCTTGGGTGTGACCTTGGCTGGGACCCCACCTGGTCCAAGCTTCACTTTCCTAGTCTGTGAAAATGGATTGTATCTCACCAGCTTATCCTGGAATATAAATGAAGTTATCTAAAAGAGCTCTGCCTCTGTTCTTTTTTAAAAGTGAAATTATTCATTTTAGCCTCAGGTGAATAGAAGTGTTCAATGTTAACGCTTTCAAAACTGTTCCAGAATCACACTTGCTTCAAGACTGGAAATCCATTTATCATTCAGTTATACATCACGAAAGGTGCTCTTGGCTTCTGCTGCTGGGGATGCCCGGTTAGAACTGTGTACTTCCGGCAAGCGTAGTCTAAATGCCTGCCCTCCTGCAGCCCCCTGCAGCCCCCGAGCTTCTCATGGCCCCGGGCCAGCCTCGCGGAACCCCCCAGCCTGGAAACCACAGGTCTGGGATCTGACCTCAAGTCTGTGTGACACTGACGCTCTCCCAGCAGACGCCCGTGTCTCCCCACACCTGTTTTCTTCTGATGCGCCCCATTTCCTTTTCCTCTGAGCCCTCTCTCTCTCCCATACACTCAGGTTTGCTCTAGAACTTAGCCCTGGAGATGGACCAGCGTCTCACTTCAGTTGACCTCGGAAATTGGTTCCAGAATTGCCTTATGATCCAGGCCAGGTCACCGAGAAAATTCTGAAATTTTGTTGGAACTATTGCAAAAGACAAATTCTTTCTTCTCTGGAATTGCTGGTTGCAGTGATGCTGTAAGGTGTGAGTTGCTAAAGTGCACAGAGGATCTGGCCAAAGATGGACAGTCATGAGACGCAGAGTAGGAGAGCAGCTGGTCCGGGCTGCCGGGACTCTGTCGGGTTTAACACTGCAAGTCCACCTCCTGAGGAAGCCCTCCATCCATCCGCACCAGGACCACTGGCTACCTAGCAAGGGGAGGGGAGGGCACGTGGACACCACTGTGGAACTCTGGTCTCACTCATGTCTGACACCGGCTTCATATGCACATTCCTGTCACTTAAACAAGGCAAGTCACTTTCTGCTTAAGCCAGACCAAGTTGGTTTCTGTCTCCTGCATCTGGAAGGATCCTGGTTGACACAGCACCAAGTTGGAGGCAGAAGCCCACAGGATGGGATTTTGTAGGGACATAGGGTGGCAAGGCCTGGAATCTCACTAGAGTGTGCCAGATCATTGCTCTAATGTAAGGGCTGTGGGAATCGCTAAGTTGAACATGTCAGGGAGGAGTTGAGGTGTTAGTTGGATCTTAAATGAAGTATAAGAATTGGGCTATAAAAAGGTGGTGGGAGAGGCAGAGAAAAAGGAGCATATTGAACAACGGAAACACGTTCAGCCAAAAACAACACTGCTCCTAAACAGTGGCATCAACCAAATGTAAAAACATATCTTTCTTTGGGTTTTTAGTTCAGGGGGGACTCTGGAAGTAGCCACCAGGGCCTGGGAGCTGTTCTACCAATATACACCCGTTGTAAACCTGAGACTGTCTGCAGGGTGGCTCACCTTTGCCTCTGGGTGACAGGGTTTAGCCACCAATGCTAAGTAGAGACAGTGGGTTGAGCAGAGAGCATCGTTGAAGACGTCTCTGGGGATGGGAGGAATCTCAAAGGAGATGCTGGTGCTGAAGTCACACTCGGACTTGAAGTTGCCCACCAGCTGTGTGCCCTTGAGTTCACCATGTGATCTTCCTGGGCTTGGTGCCCTCCCTGCTTGAATGAATCGGAATGCACACACGTTTTCCTCCGAGAGCGTGGACACAAAGCACTGCACCGGCTGTGCTGAGCCATGCGCTGTACAAGCCACCAGCTGGGCAATTCACAAACCACAGAAGCTTGTTTGCCACAGCTCTGGAGGCTGGGAGTCTGACCAGGATCAGGGCCTTGGCAGGTGCGGGTGCCTGGCGAGGGCCCCTCTACTCCCAAGAGGGGGCCTCATTGCTCTGTCCTCTGGGTGGGAGCGATGCTGTGTCCACACAACGTGGGAGACAGGAGGAACAAGTCCCTCCAGCAGTCCCTTTGATAGGGACACCCAACCCTATTTGGGAGGTCACAGCCTTCAGGGCTCAACCCTCCCTGAGGTTGTGGCATTGGGGATTAAGTTCCAATGTGACATTTGGAGGTGACAAGAGCCTTCCAACCAGAGCGGCCTCCTGCCTGCTTTCTCTTCCTTGGCTCACAAAGCAGCGCTTATTCCAGCCTCTCTAAGCAGTGTTTTGTGCATCTCTGGGAATGGAGGGATCACTGGTTTAGAAGTGACCCAGCTGGATCTTGGAAGTTCAGAAGGTCAGAACTGCTCTGACTTTGACCCTACATCTGCCTCCTTGTAGCGTGGCCTCTCTGACCCCAGCTATATCACTGCGGTTACTTTAGTAAAATCATTCCTCATTCTCTGTGACAGCCCTTTGGCATTTGACCACTGCCCTCGTGTGAGCGCTGGGTGGATGTGGCTGGAATGAGTGCCATGGATTGTGGGACTAGGAGGGCCTGATCCAAACCCCTGCCTGCCCTCTAGCAGTGTGACTTCATGCATTTCACTGAGGGGGGGGTGCTTTTCTGTAAAGTGGGGAAGGAAAATCTACTTCACAGGACTCTTTTAAATTCATTGTAAGTGAAAACTCATATAATCATTCATATAAATTAGGTGCCGTACACATCTAAATTTCCAATAGGACTCAGGAAGGAGTTGGGAAACTCCACAGATGTTATGGGGTTCAGAACCAAATGGGTATAACTCCAAATGAGGGAGATGTGGGGTCTAGAAAACAATGATTCCCTGAGCAACTTAGTGAGACCCTGTCTTGGAGTTAAAAACGGAAAGGGCTGGGGATGTGGTTTAGTGGATAAATGCCCTGGGTTTAATCCCTGGTACCAAACAAGCAAACAACAGAAAAACAACGATTCCAACCCAAGAAAAAAAAGCTCAGGGTGGCCCAGGACTGGAAGAGGACCAGGCTAGAGAGACACAGAAGAGAGAACCCTGAAAGGATAGGATCCTTGAGAAAGGGGTTGATCAGAAAAAGAATTGTGAACTTGAAAACTACTAAAAGAATAGATTTCAAGTATTCTCAACAACAACAAAATAAATAAAAATGGTAACAATGAGAGGTAACGGATATGTTGGTTAGCTTAAATTTGTCATTTCACAATGTAGAGTGCATCTAAACTTCGTGCGGTGTTCCACAAATGCATTCAATTTTATCAATTTAATAATAATACGGTAGAAAAAATAACATATAATTTGAATATGGAGACAACTGGCAAAAGAAATAACCAGAATAGCAGGTAGACCAGTGGCTCAGTGGTTGGAGCACTTGCTCCGCATGCACGAGGACCCGGGTTCAAACCCTAGCACCATATATACAACCCAGTGTGGGCGAAACAAAGGTCAGATAGAAAAATAAATAAAACTCTCTCTCTCTCTCTCTCTCTAAAAAGAGAAGAAAGAAAAAAGAAAGCAATAGAATAATTAAAATTCGTTGCCTCTGCAGAGTTGGGCTGGGAATTGGGGGGGTGACATGAAACATCCGTGCGTTCTTTCAAGTGTGTGTTAGCTTACCAAGTGCACAGCGATGTTCTTGGCATTGCAGAGACAGCAGTGGCGGGGACCAGAGCAGAGAAGAGCTTCTCAGCTTATCCATTCTGTTCAGAAAACCTGGAGATCCATGGCATTTGGGTCAGAATCTCTGTCCTTAGAGCTCTTTCCTTTTGGTGGAGAAACGGACAAGAAAACAGGAGAATAGATGACTTCAGAGAATAACACATGCAATGGGGGAAGAGTGAGCAGGACAGAGGGTGGGGCTGCCAGGAAATCCAAGGAAGGGACCAAGGAGACCCCAGAAGAACACCTGGAGGGTGTGTCTGAGGAAGAGCCAGGAGGCTGTGGGCTGCCCACCAGAGCAAGGAGAGCAACAAGAGATGGGCTAGCCGAGCAGGTGGGGTCACATCTGCAGAGCTGCGTGCTTCAGCCTGCAGCCGGGACCTCACTCCCCATGTGCAAAGGAACTGGCAACTCGTCAACCGCCTCCTTGACTACTGTGCACAGAATTCCCTGTATGGAGCAAGTGTGGCCTCGGGGAGACCGCCTGTGCGAGGTGAGCGTGGTGGACCACGGAGGGAGCAGAGCGGGTGGGAGGTCCAAGTGTGCATTTGCAAGGCACAGGTGGCTGAGAGCACTTGCTAATGGCTTGCATGCTAGGTGCGAGGGAAAAAGAGGAACGAAGGGCAGTGCCAAGTGTTTGGAGTCATTTGGTGAGTGAGGAAGACCAGCAGTGCTTCTGCAGGAAAAGCAAGAGCCTCTTTTCTGACTCATTACACTTAAAACGCCTCATCAAAGAGCTATTTCTCCTCACTACATCTTGGAACCGTTGGATATTTGAACCATTAGTTTACAATAAATGAGGTTTGCGCTCTAGAGAATACCATGAGGATAACTTGCAAAAGGGGATCTACATACATAGACGTGTTGCTACATGGCTACACATGTACACACCTGCATAATGCACACGTGTCTCACATGCATGCGTACAAGTGTGTGTAGGTGTAAATATAGACTCTGGATGGGTTTTTCCCAAGAACTTGGCTGAAAGGCTGCAAAGATGCCACCCTCCTCTTTTTTCAAGTCCAATCCCTCCTCTTGAAACCTTCTGGAAATTTCCCAGGTGTTATGGTTTAGATGTGAGGTCGAGAATGGTGCCAGGTGGCTGGATCAGCACTGTACCCGGCTGCGGCTGTTATTCTTCTGTTTCTGATAAAGACTTTTCACATTGTGCTCAAGTTCAAGACCTCAAGTGGTACAATCAGCCCAGGTAACCAAGGAAGCTTGTGAGAGGCACTCACATTGTCCAGCCATCCTCGCCAACCCTCTACAGCAATCCAGGGACATTGGGTGCCTCCCTACTGCTGCGCAGCCACTACCCCTCCATCTCCAGAACGTTTTCATCTCACAGAACAGAATTTCTGTGCCCAATGCGCAGTGACTCCTGCTGGCACAGCCTCCCCAGCTCCTGGCATTGCCTCCTTGCTCTGCTGCTCTGCCTTTCGCAGCTCTGGGTTCTATGTGCGCGTGGATTCCTGGGATTTCCCTTTGCTGGGTTGGGCTTATGTCATGTAGCGTAATGTCCTCAAGGTCCGCCCATGCTGTGGCGAGTGTCAGAATTTCCTCTCTCTTCAGTAACAGCCCATTGTGGGGCTGGAGCAGTGGCTCAATGGTTACAGTGCTTGCCGAACATGCATAAGTACACGGGTTCAGCCCAGCACCCACGTGTACAATGTCCACCTAAATTGGTGTTCAGTTATTTTGGGATTGTTTGTTGAAGGGACTGTTCTTTCTCCTTGAGTTGCTTTGGTCAAAACTCAGTCTTAGCGTTTCTGGATTCTGTTCCATTGGTCTGGGTCCATCCTCAAGTCCTGACCACACTGTCATGCTCCCCATCACACTATGTCAAGTCTTGATGTCAGGTAGTGAACGTGCTTCTTCTAAGGGTTGTTCCCTCTGATCCCTGGGAGGAGGCATTAACACATCTAGGGGCAAGGATCCTCCCAGGAGGGAGAGACTTGAAATCTCCTGCATTCGGGAGATGGTGACATGGGAGGACATGAGGAGCATAGAGTGCAGCTCACCAGGAGGAAGGGGTTCTGGGTGGGTGAGGAACCCAGGTTCAACACCATGGGTGTGGGTGGGGATGCTGTAGCTCAGGGTGCAGTACTGACAGAAGGCTCCTTCCAGCCTCAGTTGCCCTGGCTGGGTGGAAACAGTGCAATGCTCGTGGGTAAGCACTAAGGGCACGCAATGGTGGAGGCCACCGACGAGGGCACCGCTGTGGGGATCTGAGGCCTAGGGGACACCTGCCTCTCCACCAGCACTGTACACACAGACAGCAATGTGTGAGGGATCCTCAGGTCATCGCAGCACCATGTAGATCCTGTTCAGGGGCTGCAGACAGCTGAAATTCTGCATTTCTAACTGCTGCTGGGGGCAGACCCCACTCCAAGCAGCAAGGAGCTGTTGAGGACCTGGGTTCAACAGTGAGGCAGGGGGACAGGAGCAGGTGCAGCGACCACCACTGTACTGTCGCCTCTCCAGTTCTGTAAGAAGGAACGAGGAGCAGAAGAACGAGGGTCTGTGGATTTTCAGGCAGTCTGGGAGTGGGAGGAAGACCTGAGACAGAGACATAGGACTGACGCGCACTGATAGACACATTCTGGATTTGAACGATCGATGGAAACAGTCACAGAAGCGTGACCATTTGAACAGAAAGCTCAGGAAATGGGCTTCACGCTATTAGAGCTTTGGTATTGCTTCATCACACTTCATTGTGATGAACTCCAAGCCCTGGAGGGAGGAAGCAGGCACTGTAGCGGCCCTGGTGGAGAGAGACTGCAGCAGCTGTGACAGCGACTGTTTCATCCAGATCTCTTTCCAAACGTCAGCTGTCCCCTGGTGATGGGGACATTAGACTGCGGGAGGGTTGCTTCATGAAATCCTGTACAAAGTAGACACTTGATAGGGAGAATGGAGGGAGAGTGAGTGAATGAGTGAGCGGTGGAATGCCCAGGATTGTGAGATTTCTGTGGTCCGTGGTTTGAACATCTACAAACCCAACAGAGGCAATAACGATCTGCAATTTGATTTTAATTATTTCAGTTAAAATTGTTGGACTTCTTGGAATGCAAAGCATTTATCTCAGCAGTGAAACCCACTTACTCAAAACATCTAGAGAATAACATTTAGCTTCAATCTTTTTCCTTGAGAAAGAACTGTGGTTATTAAGACAAATGCAACTTCATATACATGGGTTGAAAATGAGGATCCAATGGGAGAATTCCTCTGCTCCTTTTCTTTCCCAGTATATTTTAAATAACATTTTCTGTGTGGCTTCTTCATCCTGAGACCTGACATCCAGAGAGAGCTGATTCCTGATCCAGGCCCCCAGGGGCTCACCGTCTGGTGGAGAAGATGGAGGCACACCAGAATCTGCGATACACACTATCAACAGAGAAAAGATATTTGGAGTCCCTTGGGAACAGAGTGTGGAGCAACAAAGTTTTGCCTGGGGGCATTCAAGGAAGGCTTCTTGGAGAAAGTGGCACATGCCATGGGTCTTGAGGGTCAGTGGGGCTTTTGACACAGAGAAGGGAAAGGCTTGATTTAACCTGTCAACTGCTTTTAATTACTATAATTACTATATTTAATATGTTATACAGGTTTTGTTGCAAATGATAGAAACAAGTTTCAACAAAAAAGAAAATTTGTTGTTTCTTATAACTGATAATTGACAAGTCCAAGCTGGGGGCTTTGGTCAACGGTCCTCACTGTCATTGATACCCAATAATCCTCATTTCCTGAGCCTGCTTTCTACAAAGTCTTACCCAGGCTCTTTTGTAGATGGTGGCAAAAGTGGACCCTGGCAGGTCTGGGCTCAGGAACCAGAGCACACAGAGAAGTTTTCTCCTCCAGGTGCTGACGGAATTACAGATGGTAAAGGTAGTAACTATAATAAATAAAAGTAGTGAACATGCTAAACCAAGCCTTTCCCTCCTCTCTGACCCCCTTGGTCAGGCTGAACCAGCTGCCTTCTCTCAAACCAGTCACTTTAGCTGGAAGGAGAGGAGATGACCTTGGTCAGCTCTAGGTCCAGTGGCCACACTGGGTGCCAGGAGTGGACAGAGCCTCCCCCACCTCAACCCCCACTGGGGCTGCGGCTGCAGGTACTTCGTACGCCAATGAGTGAAGAGAGGCTGCAGGGCGAGAAGAGCAGGCTGAGCTCCTGGGGCCCCGTCCTACAGGAAGCACCTCTGCTCAGGGCTTTGTTCTACCTCCCTTGGCTCCTGGCAAACTCCTAGCCCATGGCCACGTTGGCAGCAGGACAGGCGGACAGCAGGACAGGCAGACAGCCACCTGCTGGAGACGCTGCTCCTCCGCTCCTGCTCCTCTTCCCTCGGTTTCACTGACCTCAGGTCTCTCCTCCTCTGCTTTCTCTGGGCCACAGTTTTCAGATCTTCTTTAACCTTTTTGGAGATTTTCCTGAAGCTGGCAAAGAACAACCTCTTTCTGTGTCCTCTCCACCACTGCCATCGTCGTCCTCCTCCTCCTCCACAATGGGAATAAAATGTCACATTTCCTTACTTTCTTTATTTCAATCCATTCTGACTTGGAGCCCCATCCATCTATAGTGGGACGTTAACCTCAGTTGCTGTTGGTCCTGGATCAATCCAGGCTCCGGGCCACCTCTGGGACAGCCCAGGAGACCTGCCCTTCCCCAGTGACCAGTGTAATCACCGTAGTGCTCTCTCCTCCCCTTCCTAAGAGTCCCAGTTCTGGAAAACAAAGGTGCAGAGAAGTAGTTCTGGAGAAGCAGGGAAGTTCCCCCAATGGAGGCTTCAGACCTGTTGCCCAGGGCTGTCTGCAGCAGTGAATGGAAAACTCCTGAAAGGAGCTCCCAGAAAGACTTGTTCTGTCTGCTGCAGCTGGAGACTTCATGGAAAGCACTCATGGGGGAGAGAGGTCAGTTACTGATGCCAGAGGGCCCGTGACTAAAGCCAGTGCCAGCTGGGCCCTATCAATGGCCAGCTACGAGAAACAATACTTTCTCTTTTGCTGAAACTTATTTTTGTCATTTAAAGCACTAAACTCCTAAGTGACATATTAGAGGTAGTAATTTTAGTAATTGAAAATAATTACTATGGGAAATCAAGCTCTTAACCTGTTTACTGAACTCAGATTGTACTGAAGGCATTGAGCTAGGCTGTGATCATGCTCAAGGAGTTTATATCGACATCAGGAAGAATATACAGTGACACTCTTTGAACGATTCTTGTGTAATCATTTATCCCAGAAATAAACAATTCATAAGTTTTAGACTATGCAGCATTCATTTATTTATTCATTTTTAGTAAGGAGTTGCATTATTGAACAGTCATAAAATCATATAAAGCAACAATATGATACCCCCACAATATGATTACTCGCACATGGCCCACACCCCAGGCTTGAGACTACGCAGTTTTCTGAGGGCGGAATCTCATGCCACTCTCTCCATCCTGCATGGGATGTGTGCTGTCCTTTGGTCCAGCGTATCTACACTGGACACCGCCATCCACTAGTCAGTCCGCGGCCTCAGTTGTCAATCACTGTCCCAGTATCACAGTGCCTGTGTGCAGCAACACTTACTTTCCTTAATAATGGCCTCAAAACACTTTGATCACAGCATACTGTTGTAAAGGCCCTACTTTCTTATTAGCTATTGGTGTTAATGTTTCAGTGCATCATTTATAAATTAAACTTTATCATAGTGATGCATACATAGGAAAAAACCAGGCTATTTAAGATGTGGTCCTATCAGTAGCTCAGATATGCAACAGGTGTCTTGGAACATATTCTCCAGGGTTAAGGGGGGTGACTGCAGTACAGGAAGAAAAATGAGCATCTTCAAAAGACTTGGCCACCCAGGCGACATGCACGGAGTGGGATGGTTAGTTGAGCACCTATGCAGGGCGAGCATCACGCTGAGAGAAGGTTTTAGATGTGAAAGGCACACAGCCTGGGCTCAGAGCCTCATCTACACTGGGTCTCGCATCAACCCTGAGTAACAGGCACTCCATGTGAGGTCATAGTGGCCTCGTGAGGCTAGGAACACAGTGGTCCCTTTACCCTGCTCCTCTTTCCACCCTTCGGTTGCGCGCACTCAACCCCAGGCTGAAATACTCCATGGGGAATTTCAGAAGCAGTCTGGAAGTCTTAAACCCTGTGCCATTCTGAGCAGCGAGACAGAGTCTAGAGCTGCCTGGGATTCGGATCGGTGCTTCGTCCAGAGCACCCAGGCTGTGCACACTACCCACCCCTCATCATTTGGTGGCCGTTCCGGTCACCACATAGACCATGGCTGTGTCCTGGTGCTGTGTCATTGACCGTGATGGGGAGCGTGAGAGTCGTTTGTTGCACCTTGCCAAGAAGTCATTGTCACCTTGGTCACCACCGGAGGAGGTGGGTTCGGGACAGTGAGGAATTTTGAGAGAGACCACGTATTACCAGTGCATTGTCAGCTGCTCTGTTCCATCGTTAGTTGTTGTAAATTTCTTACTGTGCCTCATTTACAAGTTAAACTGACATGGTTGTGCATGGACGGGGGAGAAGCATACGTAGGTGTTAAGGCTTGGATCTAAAGGGTCCCCTGAAAAGCTCCTGTGTTGGAAACGTGGGATCCAGAAGAGCCATGAGTAGATCACCAGAGCCTCAGCAGGGAGTCAGTCCATCTGATGGATTGATAATTTGAATGTTCCTGGGTGCTGGCTGTGGGTGGGCAGGAGGGGATGAAAGGATTTGATGTGTGTTATGGGCATGGTAGAATGGTTATTTCCACCAGTCCTGAAGGAAAAAGAAAGAAGGGAAGAGCAAGGCAGGGAAGGAGGAGGAAGAGCAGAAGCTCATTCCGGGCTTAGCTGAGCCAAGCAGCAAGCTGAGCACAAGGTGTCCCCGGAGAAAGGAGCACAGGGCTTCTTGACACTGAAATTCGGTGCTCCGGCCACTCTCTTCTGGGAGCTCGTAAACCTCCCACGGCCCTACTTCCGAATGTGAACTGGGGATCAAGTCTCCAAGACAGGAACTTAAAGGGACACATTCAAACCACAGGAACAAGAGCCGTCATTCTGCAAAGCAGACATCGGAAACAAGCCCTGCTTCCCGGGCCCTTGGCTGCCATCGAAGGCGCAAGCATTTGGGTGTGGATGAAGGTCTGGCACCTGGCTGGGTAATCCAGAGGGCCAGAGGCTGGCCAGCGTGCTCCGGGTGGGGAAGAGAAATGACGCTCCTGGTAGGGAACAGGGGGACTTGAGTGGGGGGAACGTGGAGATCGGGGGTCGATTCTACAGACTGAGCCTGTGTGCCAGCCTCCACGCGTTGTTTTCTATTATTATTGTTCATTCAGCACTGTCTTACATATTGGAGGGAATCGTTGTTACATCTTCATGTAGATGGATACTGACAAAGTAAGTTAATATGGATCCTAGTCCAGGGTCTCCCCCTTTCGACCACTCCCTGCTCCCATGTCTCCCCTGCTTTACCCCATGTTAGAGATAGAAATAAGCCTGTACCTGTGTATTAATTTTTGCATTTTCTGATCCTCTCTGCCTGCCTATATGTAGTTGGGTTTCTCTTGGGAGTCCCAGCTGCATTGATAACCTCCCTAATCCCTCTCTCCCTACCCTGCCCCACCCATCTCCCCCCACCTTCATAGTTATGGTTCCCCCTGCTTATGTAAAAATTCACCTATGTTGAGTTTATTTTTTGATCTCAGCTCATTTTCAATGTGTCTTAGATTTGACTCTAGCTTCCATATATGAGAGAATGCATTCGGCCCTTGAGTCTCTGAGTTTAGGATATTTCACTCAGCACAATTTTTTCCATCTCCACCCATTTGGCTGCGAATGCCATGATATCATTCTCTCTAATGGCAGAGTAGAAGTCCATTGTACACAAGCAACATACACCTAGTCACCCTGGCTCTGCTGTGACTTAAGATAACAGCCTGTAACAAATCGCCTCTCATTCACAGGGCTAAAAAGTGAAATTTGCTCAAGGCAAGAGAGGAAGGCAAATTCCCCTGACCAGAAGCTGGGAAGCTCAGCAGCGTCAGATCAATGAAAGCAAGTTCAGGATGAAAGCAGCTGGCTCAGGCCAGGATGGCCAAGGTTGTCCTTAGGTCCTTGGCATGTTATTTAATCTTATTGTAATTATGCACGTCCACCCCTATAGACTTCACCTGGATCCTCGAGCGTAAGACATAGTCAATAGGAATTTAGAAATCTGATACGATCCAACTGTCAATCAAGAGCCAGGAGGTGGCACTTATCAGGACCTTCTGGAAACTGTCCCTAACCCCAGTGAAAGCTGGGGGACAGAGAAAGAAGCTGTTGACCCCTCTCTAAGATGATCTGCAGGTTTTTGAGGGTGCTTCACCTCCTTTTGTTCTCTTTTAGTAAACTTTGTTATATTTTTACTACACTTCATGACTTGCTTGAAATATCTTGCAAGAACACAAGATAAGCGCCGGTAGCCCTCCCACCCGTGGAGCGTGGCTCAGGTAGGTGGGCGAGCACGGGGCGTTGCCTTGGACTCTGCCTTAGAGGCCACCAGGAAGCCAAGGTAGCTGGGATGGGCCGCCCATGGGGATTGAGGGAAGAGACATGAGCAACAGAAAAAATGACCTTCAAGGGAACTGCAGAGAGCTGTGACCAGCAGAGGGGGCCTCCAAAGAACCCACAGAGCTACCAGGAGAATAAGCACAAAGAAACGCAGGGCCTTATTAGAAGCGGTAAGAGAAAGCTCCTGTTGCCACGTCTTCCTCCTCGTGGCTGCCAGATGTCAGCCTGGTGTGGGGGCGATGGCAATGCCTCCCAGTAAGAGGGAAGAACTGCAGAGGCGCCTCCACTCACGCCCACCCTGTCGGACTCTTCACTTGTGTGGCCTCCTGTTTCATGGGTGAGGAAGCTGAGGTGTGAAGGGTGAAGCCCTGTATCCTGGAACTGCAGCAGCCCACAAATGGCTGAAGCTGTGAGCCCCAAGGCCTCCATTCAGCACACGCAGGAAACAGAAGCACTTCCAAAACCAAAACTGCAGCCAATATAACCTGAAGACCCTGACTGACTTTTCTTTTCCTCTGTAGAATTTATAAAATGGATTGTGTTCCATGAGCAGAGGTTGGGGGGCTGGACAGGCTTAAAAGGAGGACAAGCAGCAGGCTGGTCACTTTAGAGCTGCTGGCGAAGGGTGAGGCAGAGGGTCCAAGCTGGCCTCCTGGGAAGTGGCTTTAACCTTGATGTCTTGGGAGGGCAGGTGCACAGCCTGGTTTTGGCTTGGTGGCGTGGAGCTTCAGCACATTAGCTCCTTTTGGTCTGCTCTGCTGGGCCGAGCGGGGGGCTCCGTGTGTGTTGGGTAGCAGTGCTCAATGGGAAGGTTGTCAGTGCCACCAAGCAAGAGATTTCAGAGCACACACAATGCTGATCCTTACAGCATTCATGGTCCTGAATCTTTTGGAGCATTGGACAAAGATGGTCAGCCTCTGTTCTGGGAGAGGCTGACGATGGAGCCCACGCTTTTGCTCGAAGCTGCTCCAAGCTGGAGAGCTGCAGGAAGACGGGCTCCAAAGCCAGCCCTTCTCCATGGGCTGTGGGGTTGTGCCCATCCCGTTTCCTTCCACCAGCCTTCATTCAGTGACTCTGGTGGAGTGGTGACCGGAACGAGCCCTGTGACTTCAGACGTCTCCCAGTGAAACAGGCCCAGCAGATGAGGACAGCGGGTGAACAGAGAAGAAGGCTCATTTTCATGTCTGGCTGCACCAACGCCCAGCGCCCCCATCAGCTTCTCCAACTCTGTTTCTCTTCAGAAATGCCTGCCACAGCTTGGCGAGTTACTGCCCCAGGGTTTCGTTCCACTGCTTTGTTTAAATCATTGATCTTCTAAAATCATTGAGTTTCCAAATCAGCCCTGCTCCCTGCTGGGAATGTCAATGGGAGCCTCCTGGGGCAAAGAGAGCAGCCAGGATCACAGTCCTAAGTGGGAGCAGGATGCGGGTGGAGGGATGAGGGAGGGCCGGGCTCCCTCCTCTGGGCCTTCTGGACCTGTCTTCTGTGAGCACTGTAGCCACTCCACAGCGAGCCTTGCACTCTGTAGTGGCCATCACGGTCATCAGAAGCCATTGCAGTGGGCCGGGCACCGCCCGCCACAGTCACTCACTGCAGTCCCCGCTTTAACCCTCAGAAAGTTCCGTGGGAGCCATCACAGCCCCCTTTCAGAGGAGGGTGAAGAGGCACCAAGGATTTGGGCCATTCCCTTGAGCCGGAGCAGCAAGCAGGGCAAACACTGCTCAGGGCCTCGCGACATCATTTCACACATTCTCAGGCATCGCTTGGAGGTGATTACAACACCCATGCCCAAGTTTCCAGATGGGGAAACTGAGGCTCAGGGGGCTGAGGAGGAAAGTCCTCAGCGGCACCTGGTGAGAGGCAGGGCAAGGGAGAAGTGGGTTCCTCTCCCTGGAGTCCAGGCCCATTGCCATCCCCACGCGCTGTCTTCTGGTCTCCTATACCTCTCTTCCTTTCGTCCCAGCGTTGGGTAGATGTTGATGGAATCAGGCAGCCCTGCTCTGATCCCAGGCCTTGGGCCTCGTGCAGAAGCACCCCGAGGGGCAGCTGTGTGCACCGCCTCCTCTCTCCAGCACCTCCCCTCAGTCCAGGGTAAAGAAGGACCAGGGTAAAGAAGGGGACGCCCTGGGCTCACAGGAGTGGGTGCTCGTGAGAAGTGCCTGGGACCCTTGAAACGTGAAGGATCACTGCCTCCCTCTTCTGCCTTCCTCACCCCAACCTGCGTCAATGGACCCAGTCCCTCTGCTGGAGGATTTCCTATAAAACCTGCGGAGCCCCTGTGCACAGATAACTGTGGCCCCAGATTTGAGCCCCATTCTGCAAGTGACTTAACCCACAGCGGAACAGAACCCAAGTGGCAGCACAGCCTACAGTCCAGGGTCACCAGAAACCTGCTAGTGCCTGCTGGAGGCCTGGGGAGCAGAGAGCCTTGCGTGGGTCCTGGGGGTTCAGCCCAGCGAGGGTCCTCTTTCTCACCCTGCAGGGCTAGCACAGGGCCTTCCCAGAAGAGCTCTCCCTCCCACTAGCACAGCCTTCGGTTCCCAAACACGCGAGGTCGTACCCACCTTCCCTCTCTACCTGGCCCTCTGCTTGCAGGGCTCCCTCTGCTCCCCGTGCCCTACTTCTGTGCAGCCTCCAGCTAGATCCCCTGCTCCACGCAGGGAGAGGGCTTCCTGTTACCCTGACTCTCTCTTCCAGCACCCTGCCCCCCCTTCCTAACACAGAATCCGGTAAAAAATCACAGTTCTAGTGACAGGGACAAGTCCTGAGGACAGGTGGTAGCATCCACTCCGCTTCATCAAGGAGCAGGCTGAGGCTTCATGAGTTAAACCTGGCCCTTCCCTGCTCACCTCCCCTTCTGGAGTGTTCTCCTGGCACCCTGCTCCTCCACCTCTGGGAGTTCTCATTCCCCTTGCTGCCTCTGTGCCTAGAGTCCCCTCCTTTCTGTCTGCATCTGGGACGATCATATTTAATATGGAAACCCCAAGCAGAACAACACCTTCAAGGTGCTTCCTGGGCCTTCCTCGCCAGATCCCTCGCCCTCCTCCTGGCGCCTGGAGCCCCTGAAGGCTCCTCTGGGATTCTGATGCCATGCCACATTGTAGCTCTGCTTCCCTGCTCTGGGGCTTCCACTGGGAAAGGGACCAGGCCCTGGTGTCCTTTGTGTTCCGAGCACTAAGCACAGAGACAGACGTGATGAGTCAGTGGATGGGTTCATCCTCCCAGCATTTAAACACGAGTCACAGAGAATCCGTAGGGTGAGGACACTGCCATCCGGGACCTGAAGGAAAAGGTGAAGTTGAACTGAGCTTCCTCTGTAGGGATGGCTGTGCTGGTGGGATGCCAACTGCTGACTTCATGCAGGGCTTTTGGGGAGCAGCCCCTCAGCTCTTCAGGAGTCGCTGACCCTTTGCCCAAGTTTAAGTTTTGTGCCTGCGGCTGTTTGTTACCATGGCTGCAGAGTAATCACTTTTCCCCAAGTTTGTGGGAACTTTTTTTTTTAAAGAGAGAAGGACAGTGAGAGAGAGAGAGACAGACAGACAGAAAGAATCAATTTTTATTGAGTTTTTCACATGGCCTTCATTGCTCCGACACTTAGTTGTGTACAGTGTGTGCTGGGGAGCTGGGTGTTTGAACCCGTGTACTTGGGCATGCGAGGCAAGCGCTGCAACCGCCGAGCCACTGCTCCAGCCCCAACTGTTTTTGATTCTCAGAGAGAAAGTGAGAGAGAGAAAGTGTTTCATTCAATGGTAGTAATAACTTTAATTAATGCAAATAGCTTTCATGGGCTCCAAGTTTCTCAAAATCACATAATAAAACTTGAAAGAACTCTTTGATCAACACAGAAATCTAACTTCGATCTTGGCATTCATGTAGTCAGCACTTCCGAGAAGTCCAGTTCTCATGTTTCCCAAAGTTAATAACTCCTGAGAATTAACCCCCATGTGTTATTTATAGCTTTGAAAAATTGTTCAAGATGCCTAGAACATTTATTTTCAGGAAAATACCCACAGTGCTTTGCTTTTTAAAATAAACGAACAAGAGTTAAACAACTTTCAGAGTTCTGTACAAAATCCAGCTTCAGCCAGAAATATGTGATCTCTTGAATCTGAGTCAGTCTGCCTGAGCTGGGAAGGTCCCGCAGGTCCCTAGCCAGGACTGAGGGCAGGTAGAGGAGGGACTGGCAGCTTGTGTGGCAGAGCACAGGGGCCCTCAAGAGAAGGACTGGATGCCCTGGGGCTGCCTTCTTGGACTGTGAGCTCAACCACTCCTCTCCAGCAGTATGAGAGAGCCAGGAGGGCCAGCCACACAGGTCCTGGGAGTCTCTCCTGTTGTGGACACGGGGTGGTTCCCTGTGCTTGTCCCACCTGTCCTGAGCCGCTGTGCTCTCCTGGGCCTCCTCCCAGTTCAGGGCAGCTCTTCTGTGTTCTCTCTGTTGAGGCCTCCCTGCTCCTCTCTCTGGCTTCCTCTCTCTTCTGGTGACCTCCACCAATCCCATTTCAGAACTCTGATCTCCTTCAGACATCCAGGGACTTTGCATCTCCACCTGTTTTCCAGTGGCATCTCAGACCTCTGATTCCTGCTCCCAGCTCCCAGCATCCCTCGTTCCTCTCACCACCAGGCCTCTTGCAGGCCTCCCCACTGGTCAGTTGCTTCCGTCAGAACCAGCCGTCACTGTGGACTGACTGTGCTCTTCCCTGGAGCCCCTCACCCAACCCTCCAGCCAGCTCTGGGGACTCTCCCTGAACGGCACATCTCAACCTGCTGCTCCTCACCCTTCCGGACCACCACTTCCTCCTCCCTGGAGGCTGCAATTGCTTCCTTGGGGGTCCCCTTCCTCCGCTCCTGTCTCTCTAAGGTCCTTCCTCACATTAACGGTCTTAGATACATGTGGGTGACCATCCTGAGCACCTAAGTGCAACCCCTTAGCAAGGCCCGCAGGGCCTGCCGTCCCCAGCCCCTACGTCTCCGTCCCATACTCCCCTTTGCTCCTCACGCATGTCCTGCTCTTTCCCTGTCTGGATGTCAGCACTTTGGCCTTGGCTGCCCCCTCCGCCTCAAACGCTCTCGCGAGGTCTTTCACAGTTTGCTTCTCTTCATTCAGGTCACAGCTCAAATGTCCCCCTTTAGGCCTTTCCCACTTTCCAGAGCGCCTGGCTCTCTGCCACACTGCCCGTCTAACGTCCATCATAGCACCTGCCACCACTCAGTGTTCTCAGACGGACTCCTGCTGAAGCCTATCCCCACTTGTGTCTTAGCCGTGGCGAGCAGGGACCTCCCTGGCTGCTGTTCCTGTTCAGGGCAAAGACAGGGCTTGGGGAGGACGATGGATCAGCCTGGCTGAATGCGCTGCTGGTTAGAGAGTCATGCATGGGTTTTTCAAATTTTCCAAGGTGCGCTTTCATTATTCTGTACAAAAGAATAAAATGTAAAATGGAGAGAGTGAGGAGAGGAAGTGAAGGAGAGGAAGTGAGGAGAGAGTGTCACATTAACTGGATTCCCGAAGTCTGCAAGCACAGGACGTGAGCCACTGAAGGCTGACGAAGACCTGGCAGCCCCTTCGCCAAGAGTAATAAACATAAACCATTCTGCTTAGAAGGGCGGGGGACGAGGCGTGGCCTTTGCATCTGTCCCTGCAATCTCCTCAGTCCTTACGATACCCTTGCGGCAATCGCTGCACACCCATTACACAGCCCCACCCCTCGCCACCACTTTATTCTTGGGGAGACAGAGGCTCAGGAGTCAAGCTCACTTCTCCTCAGTTGTGTGGCTCGCAAATGGCAGAAACGGGGAAACGGGTGTTAAACTTAGATCTCTCCAGAAGGATTTAGCTATTAAATTTGGCACTCTACTTCATACGTGGACAGATATTCTCAGTGCCAGGAATCAAGCAACTATTGTCTGTGAAACCCAGAGCTGGAGGATTCTGTAGGTGCTGCGGGTGGATGGCCAACAGGACCCGCACCTCCCACTGGGACAAAGCACTGGACCCTTGGACACCCCTGCTGTGTCCAGGAGGAGGATCATGGAAGGCGAGCAGGGAACAGGCGTCCCCAGGCGCAGGGCCAGCTCTGGATGCTGGTGTTGATTTGCCTCCCCCACGACCCCGCTCAGGGGTTGTTTCCTGGGTCTCTGCCAGGGCGAGGTGTGGGGCTGCAGCTGAGGCTAAGACCTCCTCACTGGACCCACAGAGACTCCTTCTCTCCAGCTTCCCCCAGCCCTACGTTGTATCAGCAGAGGGACCCAGCACAGAGCCCGCTGTCACCCTGATGTGCTCAGCCGAGGAGACACTCAGTGCCTCAAATGTGCCTCCTCCTCCTGGTCCCCAAGTGCTGGTGGCTGCTGATGCCAGGTGCCAGGTGCCACCTCATCTCCACTCTTCTCCCAGATCCTGGGATATTGTCAGCACAACATGCCTGTCTGCCTGCGGCATCCCCACTTTGTCTTGATGCCTTTGTCCTTGTTGAACTATGACAAGAGCCATCTCATTATTTGGTTTTATTTTTTTTTAAAGACAGTTTGCTACAACTTGCTTTTTCCCCTCTTCTATAATTTTTAAAAATCTCAGTCAATGAGTCCTCCATGTTGAATGAATCTCCCAGTAGCTCAGTGAGCCAGGCAGGTACCCATCCACCTGCCCACGCTCCTGCGCATCTCCCAGGCGGGCCCTGTGTGCCAGGCCCTGTGCTAGAAATCAGAGATAAGAAGAGAGACCTGGCATTCTGCACCTGAGGCCCAAGGGGTGTGGCCCCAAGCCTCTGGGCCCAGAAGCAGGAAGTGCATGGGCTGAGGAGGGGCAGGAGGAGAGAGAGCATCAGGAGTGCACTGGAGACCCCAACCTCCAGCTGGCAGGGCAAGGCAGAGCCCAGCAGCTGGGAGGCCAGGCGAGGCTGCAGAGAGATGTCAGCACCTTCAGAGGTTGCAGAAAAGGAGTCAGAGGTAGGAGAGTGGCCGGGGAAGGTGGAAGGTGTGGAGAGGAGGCCGGAGCTATCTAAGTTAGTTTCCTGTGATCATTAAAACACACACACACACAACTGGAAACTTATCTGTACATGCACGGGTTTGTTTAGCAAGCAGTTGGAGGCTGAATGTCCTAACAGTGCTGGCTGCTGCAGGGGCCTCTGCCCACGTCACGTGTCTGAGAGCACGAGACCACATGACGGGGCAGGGAGCCCAGCAAGGAGAGGGCAAGGGCTCCTTTCTTCACACCCTATCGTGAGCACTAACTCGGCCCTCCGGAGCTGCCTCCATCTCCTCTGCGGGAGACCTCCAAGCCCTTGGGACCTCCCACCAGGCCGCGACCCCCAGAAGGTCCCAGGCCTCTTGCCCTGGCCTCTGGGGCACCAGGCCACCATCACGTGATCCTGAGAGGAACACACTCAGCTCATATCCAAGGTGCAGCAGGGTGAATGCCAAGGAACCGGGGGACTCTGGCTGGGCAAGGGGCAGCTCTTGCCTCTGTGGGAGAAGGGCTGGCTCAACCGCAGCAAGACGATGACGTTTTATTCACTTTCAGTGTAGTTCAGAGTGAGAGAGAGGACGAGAGCTGATTATTTTCCCTTTTTCATCTGGTTTTTGTTTTTCCTTCAGTTAGTTGTGTAGGTGATGCTGGGAATCAAACCACTGAGCCACCGCTTCAGCCCTCTTCCATGTTGTATTTTGACCCCCTTTGTCAAATATCAGATGTTTGGAGATTTGTGGGTTTGTCTCAGAGCCTTCTATTCTATTCGGTTGGTTTTCATTCATATTTGAATACCAATACCATACTGTTACTGTTACTACCGCTCTACAGCATAATTTTAGATCTGATATTGTGAAACAATGTGTTTCATCTTTATTGCTTAATAATGCTTTGGCTCTTCTGGATTTCTTGTTCTTATAAATAAGTTTGAGAATTATTTTTGCAATATCTGTAAAGAGTGACATTGGTATCTTGACGGGGATTGCATTGAATCCGTATAGCGCTTTTGTGGCCATATTAATTATATTAATTCTGCCTAACCAGGAGCATGGAACATCTTTCTATCTTCTCAAGTCTTCTTTGATTTCTTTATTCAGTGTTCAGTAATTTTCAATGTAGAGGTATTTTACTTCTTTGTTAGATTAATTCCCAAGTATTTTATTGTTTGAGGATATTGTGAATGGGACCGGTTCCCTGATTTCTTCTTCTGTCCTATTATTGTTAGTGTATAGGAAAGCCATTGATTTATGGGTGTGGATCCTGATGCCTGCCTCTTTGCTAAATCTGTTTATAAGCTCAAGCAGCTTTCTGATGGAACTTTTTGTGTCTTCCATATTTAGGATCATATCATCAGAAAAAGGGGAAAGTTGGACTTCTTTCTATTCTTATCTCTTTGATTTCCCATCTCTTGCCTGATTGCTCTGGCTAGCACCTTGAGGACTATATTGAATGAAAATGGTGAAAGAGGGCAGCCTTATCTTTTTTCTGAGTTTAATGGAAATACTTTCAGATTCTTCATTTAAAATTACACCAGTTGTGGGTTTATCATATATGGCTTTTACATAGTTAAGATAAGTTCCTTTGTTCCATAGCTTCTTTAGAGTTTTGATCATAAATAGACACTGGATTTTATCAAAGGAAATTTCTGCATCAATTGAGACGATCATATGGTTTTTGTCATTACTTCTGTTTTAAGTGACAAATCACAATTACTGATTTGCCTATGTTGAACCAGCCTTGCATTCCTGGAAAGAAACTCACTTGGTGATGAATTTGCTGTGTTTTTTAATGTGGTTTGCTAGAACTTTATCAAGGATTTTTGCATCAGTGTTCATCAGGGATGTTGGTCTGTAATTTTCTTTTTTTGATGTGTATTTGTTGAGTTTTGGTATCAAAGTTATGGTTGGCTCATAAAAGGTGTTTGTGAGTGTACACTCCTTTTTAATTTTTTGGAATAGCTTATTAAGGAGAGGTGTTAGCTCCTTCTCATAGGTGTGGTAAAATTTAGCAGGGGATCCATCACGTCCTGGGCTTTTCTTCTTTGGAAAGCTTTTATTTGCTCTATTGATTCAGTGTCTGTTATTGGGGTGTTTAGGCTTTCAATATCATCCTGTGTCAATTTGGCGATGTTGTATGCGTCTACAAGTTTGTTCATGTCTTCCAGAGTATCTAATTTAGAGGAGTATAGTTTTTCAAAATGGGTTCTGATAATCCATCAATTGGATTTCCATGGGGTCAGTGGTGATCACTACCTTTTTATTGGTGATTTTGTTGATTTGCTTCATTTCCATCTTTTTTTTTTTTTTTTAGTGAGTTTGGCTAGGGGTCGGTTAATTTTATTTAGTTTTTTGAAGAACCATTTTTTCGTTTCGTTTCTTTTTACTATTTTCAATTTCATTGATTTCAGCTCTGATCTTGATTATTTCCTGCCTTCTTCTGGCTTTGGAATTAGATTGTTGTTCTTTTTGTAGGGATTGGATGTGGAGCATAAGATTATTTATTTGGGATCTCTCCTGATTTTTAATGTGGGCACTCAGTGCTATAAATTTCCCCCCTAGGAATGCTTTCATGCTGTCCCAGAGGTTTCAATATACTGTGTCTTGATTATCATTTGCTTCCAAGAATTTCTTGATTTCTGCTCTCATGTATTCTGGGATCCATTCTTCATTTAATAGGGTATTATTTGATTTTAATGTATATAGTATTTTCTGTTATAATTTTTGCTGTTAATTTCTAGGATCACAGCATCATGGTCTGATTGACTACATGGAATAATATCTACTTTTTACATTTGCTGATTTCCTTTGTGAACTAGAATATACTGTGTTTTGGAGAAGGATCCACACACTGCTGGACAAAGGTAAACTCAGCCAATTTGGGTTGCGAATTCTATAGCTGTCTGTTAAGTCCATTCAATTTGTGGAGTTGTTTAGGGTGGAGATCTCTCTATTGTTTATTTGCTTTGATGATCAGTTTATTGGTGATAGAAGAGTGTTAAAGGCTCCCAGTATTACTGTGTTGGGGTACGTAAGTGGTTTCAGGTCCTAGAGTAATTTTTCCACATGTTTGGGAGTGTTGGTGTTTGGAGCATAGAGATTTACTATGATTATATCTTCCTGATGTATTGTTCTCTTTACTGTGATGCAGTGGACTTCTTTATCTCTTCTGATTAGTTTGCAGTTGATATCTACCTTTTCAGATATAAGGATTGCACCTGCTTCTTTCTTGGGCTGTAAGCTTGATAGATTTTTTTCCATCCTTTCACCTTCAATTTGTGGGTATCTTTGGATATCAGAAAAGTCTGCTCTAAGTAACATAGTGTTGGATTTTGTTTTTTGATCCAATCTGCTAATTTTTTAATAAATGGGCCAAAGAGCTAAATAGAAACTTCTCAACAGAGGACATTGATCAAGCCAATGAATGCATGAGAAAGTGCTCTAAATCAAAAAAGAAATTGTGTCCTCCTTTCCGCTGCCTTTCTTAGTTCCTTAATGGTGAACTCTCTGCTCTTTGCCTCTGAAGACATCTCTCGTCCTCAGATGTATAATGATGCATTTGGGTCCCACTCCATTTTTTCTGTTGGATTAAGCTCCAGCTGTGACCCTTCAATCACTTGAACAAAGTCAAAACATTGTGCTGTGCTATGCAGAAGGGAGGTTCCTCACTCGGAGGTGTCAGGATTCCAGGGCAAACCCCAATTCCCAGTCAAACTTGGATTCAATTCTGGGATAAGTAGTTGCCAAGGGAGACTGAACCTTTGGATCCCAGATGGATCCAGATGCTTCTGTCTGCTGGCAGGGAGGTGGCAAGGCACAGCTCTGTGGAGTTACAGTGAAGAAGTGGGTCAGCCTGACTCGACTCCCTGCCCCTCCTCATCTTCGCTCAGTCTCCAGTTTCCATCAGGGTTTCTGCATGTGGCAGGGCACTGCTAATGGTGGAGAGCATGCTTGCAGGCGCTTTTATAAGCTCTTTCTCCTATCAGCGGAGCCCTGTCGACAGGAGGCAGCCAGGACCCTTCACCGCTGGTGGTCTTCCTCCCTCCCTCCCTCTCCCCATCCCCTCTCTGTGGTGCTGGGGATAGAAGTCAGGGTCTGGGCATGGAGGGTTAGTTCTCCACCACTGAGATGTGCCCCTTGCCTACACTTATTTTATTTTTACAAAAGGGAAAACCAAGCCTCAGATGGGTGAAGTAAATTTAAAATTGCAAATTTCTATACCGCCAGCCCGGAAACTGTTTTGCTCTCTAGCCCAATACGCCTCCCTGCTCTTGGACATGGCTCCCATCCACCTGTCCAGGGGCACCACATGCTCAGCATTTCCAAAGTTTAACTCTTCACCTGTTTCCTGTCTCCGTTAATGGTCTGTTCATCCGTTCACCCATCTAATCCATCCATCCTTCCTTCCCTCCTTCCCTTCATCCATCCATCCATGCCTGCTTCCTTCCATTTTTCCATCTATCCGTCCATCCTTCTTTCCACCCATCCTTTCATTATAGCTCCATCCATCCCTGCTTTCCATCCTTTCTTCCTTCCATCCCTCCTCATTCCTCTATCCATCCGTCCCTCCATCCTTCCATCCATCCAAGCACCCCTTTCTCCCCCATATCCATCCCGCCCTTATCCATGCATTCAGCTGTTCAAGTCAGGTGCTTGGGTAAGTAGCAGCAGTGTTCACGATGGACTCAGACTTGAGTGTGAAAATTCTTCTGCTGTTAGTGTGACTTCTCTCACTTCTGCATGTATCCATCTTGATATCGATTACTTCATGTACAAAATGAAAATTACAGTCCTGAGCCAGATATTGAGACACTGGATAGCAGCACTTACACTTCTAATGGAACAGGAAAGGCATGTGCATTATGTGACAGTATTTGGCACTTAAGCAGGTGACACACGCCCACTCCCATGGTTACTGCTACACTCATTGCTGACTCCTGGGCCTGTGCATCTGTGTGATCTTGAAGCTCCCTGCACACAGATCCAGGCGCAGTCCCTTCTGAACGCACACGGGTCAGTGTGCGGTAGAGGGAGGGCGGGCACCTAAGCAGGACTGGCAAAGGTGGGCGTCATTCTCTCCGCAGAGGGGCTCTTGGAAGGCTCACTACTGTACACGGGAATTTTCATAAGTATTAGATTCAGGGTTCCAGGTTCTCAGAATGAATTTTTGTCGCATACTTAGTTAAAATGAGTGATAGCTGCTGGTTAACGAGGGTTTGCTCTGGGCTAAGGGCATTATGCATGTCAATCATTTAATGTTGGCAATAATATTGATAATATGAGTTGAAGCCTTCCTGTCATTGGTAGAGAGTGACATTCACAGAGGCCAAGTCCTTCTCCTGGTCACACCGTCTGCCCGAGCTGAGGTCTCTCTGGAGTCCAGCTCCAGTGTTGGACTCTGTCCCCATGCTGTGCCCTCACAGCACAGTCACTGGGTATTCACGATGCCTCTGCCTCAGGGTTCTTTGCAATCAGTAGATCAGTAGCTGCTGGTAGTTTTCCAACTCTGTGTCCCCAAGGTCACAAGAGCCATCTCACGTCCCTTTCTGATCAGGGTCAGCTGTTGCTATGAGGTGGATTCTCCAAGTCTCTGGCTTAGCCCTGGAGGATGGACTGCACATCCACTATGTCACTTAACAGCACTTGGCCTCTGGAGGATCCCAAAGTCACTTTGCAGGCTGTCCTCCACGGGATGTCTTGCAGGCCTGACCACCAGCTGTCAGCGTGGCTAAGTACCTGCTCTGGGTTGCAGGGACAGCCTGCAGGGGGTGGGGTGAGGAGCCCAAGCCAGTCCTGGTTCCAACAGGGCCAGCACATCCCCACTGACCCACGTGTCAGGCCCTCTGCATGGGTGAGACGGACAGGCTGTGTTCGCCAGAGCCGCTCTCAGGAGACCCAGTCTGCGAGAGCCCTCCATTAACACATTCACCTACTAAGCGCATGTGGCAGGGACAGGCAGCACTGTCACCGCATCTCACACGGGGTTACTCATCTCTTCCTCCCCACAACCGCCTGTGAGCAGCAGGCTGTCGGTCCCATTTTACAAATAAGCAACTAGCCACAGAGGGAGGGAGTCGCTGGTTTAATACCTTGTGGTCAGGGACTTCCAGAACCAGATTTGACCTCACTTGTGAGTCCAAACTCTGAGCTTCAGCTACTCTGTGTGCCGGCTTTGCTCAGCCATGAAGAGGAAAGAGGGCAGGAGAGGGGTGTCTGGGCAGCTGTGTGGCAAGGTGCTTCAGGGAAGATCATGTCCAAGATGAACTTGTGAACAGCAATGGAATCCTTCCCAGAATGACAGAAAACTCGAGTTAAAAATCTCAATGAGAGCTGGGCACGGTGGTGCACGCCCAGCAACTTGGGAGGCTGAGGCAGGAGGATCTCAACTTCAAAGCTGGACCTAGCATCTTAGCACGATCCTAAGCAACTTTCTCAAAATACAAAATGAAAAGGGCCAGGGGTGTGACTCAGTGGTTAAGCACCCCTAGGTTCAATACCTGGTACCAAAAATAAAATAAAATAAATCACAATGAAATTATCACATGACCAAAGGCTAGGAAGGGTTCTGACGGGGAGATGGAGAGAGGATGGCCCATGGGTACTGGATGCAGTTGGATAAGAGGGATAGCATCTAATGTCCTATAGTGCAGAGGAGTATCTATGCTGGACAACAATTGGTAGTGTCTTTCACAGTAGCTGGTGGAGAGGAGACTGACGGATAAGGTGAAGCCATGCCCGTTATACTCATCACGCATCTACAAAAGTACCGAGATGTCACATGGTACCCAACACATAAGTGCAATCACTATGTGTCAACTAAAACAAATTTAAATCAGTATTTGGTGACTCAGTTAGCAATGCTTCAGCCTCTGCAGGAATCGTAGGGGGCTCCCTGCCTGGGAGGACGAGGGCGTGAGCAGCCACCTGGGTCACGGGAGCAGTGCCAGTGGGGTGAGGAGGGCACGGCAGAGCCCCTCCCCCACCTTCCCCCCTAACCTCCCCTCAATGAGGGGCACGGGTCTTATTTCCCGGGAGAAGCCTTCCCTAGCTGGTTCGTGCTCAGTGGAGAATTCATGATGTTTGGGATTTAAATTCCATAAAAGCATTGCCAAGAGGCAGATCAATACACACACAGGGCACAGGCGGTCCCCCACCTGCCACTGTGCCGAGGCCCTTCTGAAAGATTTCTAAAGACGCTGTGGGGTTTACAGATTTCTCTTACAAAACAGAATTTTATCATAAAAGAGGCAAATCAGCAATGCATGAATTAAAACCCTCTTGAATCCCAGATGGAGTTTAAGATGGAGAGTGAGGAATAGCTCCCTGAGAAGCCCCTTGAGCCGGGGCATGGGGTCAGTCATTTATTTAATTTTTTGAGGGTCTTTCTTTAGGAAGTCAAAGTACCCATTAGGAAAGAGCTGGAAATCATGAAATAACAGGCTGTAGGAAGCCCTGAAAATCAATTTGAGCATTTTGCTTGAATGACATATTTTCATGAAATCCTAGTTGGTGGCCTCAGACATTTTGTAGATGAAATCTGCTTTCTATGACCGTCTCAGTGAAACTGAGAGGCAGATGGATGCTGACAGCGTGGGCAACCGCTTCTGGTCCATTTATTCAGCAGAAGCCACCAGCCTGGGGTGGGGAAGCTACATAATAGGTGGACTACATCCTGCAGAGTAGTGCTGCGAAGGCTTTTCCATGATCAATCTTGCTTACAGAAGACTTGTGACTGCAGGCCACCAGCAGGACCCCAAAGGTGGAGGCCACCTCTCTCAGAGGAATTGCAAATACTTTGCCCCAACCACTTGGGGTGAGGTTCCCCCTTCCTGCCTCTGCTTCCTCAGGTACTGGTCACCAGGAGTCCAGAAGACACAGCTGGAGCACGTCTGTAGCATGGCTGGCAAGGCCACCACTGGGTCACCTCCTTCCACCAGTCAACAGAGAGACAAATTGGGTTCATGAAAGGGATAGTGGTGGGCTTTAATTGAATCAGTGAACTTTAATTGAATCATGTTTAATTAGTTTTCTTTATGCAAAGTATTTTATTTATCCTCTTAAATTTTCAGAGCAGTTTAATTATTCCTAGTTTTGTGTTGAACAAACTGAAGGTCTCATGTGCACACTCACACACTCATATGCACACTCACACTCAGCACACACTCATGCACCCACTCACACACACTCACATGCACCCTGTGCACACTCACGTTCACACTCGTATGCATACTCACATGCGCACTCACACGCACATACACAAAGTGCAAGCACGGTACCTACAGTGCTTGCTTACGTTCAGAAGAATGATTCTATGCTTGCAAACACGCAGCCCGCTTCTGGGGACACACCAAGCCCAGCTAATCGTGGGCGCTCTGGAGGGCAGAGAGGGAGAGCTGAGAAGTCTGGGAGATCTTTTTCTCTTTGCCCTTTCTGAACACTGCACTAAAAACGAAAAAAAAAAAAAAAAACACTGATAACATGTAAAAACAGCCATAAAAGAGGGGTTTTTAGACCCCGGGAGGGGAGTATGGAGGAGGACTCTGTGTAGAACAGAGGCGGCTTCCTTTGTCCCATCGGGCGGTTTGTGGCGGGAAGAATGGGAAGGGCATTCTGGAAACACACGGGGCTTTGCTTTCCTCTTTGGCTGGGACTCTCCTGGGCCCCTTAGGGGGCTGTGCAAAGTTCTGTGCCCGCACATCCGGCTGCTTTTCTCCGGTGCCCTGCATCCTGCACCAACGAAGCCCCCGAGGTTCAGGGGCAGTGGCCGTCTCCAGGGAGCAGAACTGTGGGCAGCCAGACCCCACAGCAGTCCTTGCTCCTTGAATCGAGGCAGCTCACGCCGTCTTCCTCCGGCCAATGGAAACCCCCTTCCCATGGTAGATCCTAAGTACTTGGGAATGTCTGTCTGAGTATCTGGGGATGCTCACATCCTGTAATAAATCTGACCAGTGTAAAGAGGTCCCACGTCCCCAGGTAGAGCAGGCATGTGCGGGGAGAGAGGTCCCCAGCCAGTCACAGCAGCTGCAGCTGCTGCAGCGGATTCCAGCCTGAGAGGCTACAGGTGTGGACCACACCCGCCAAGCCCTCAGCTGGCCTGGCGCAGTTGCCTGGGGCCCTGGTAGGAGCCACCCAGCCCAGTGACCCCATGGAGGCAGGAGAGCGAGCAGCTCAGTTTTAAGCCCCCAATTTTTAAGGTGGCTTGTCTTAGTAATGGATTACCAACAGAGCTGTTGGGGACTTCGGCGGTGCTTTAGACCACAGGACACTGCCCTGATGGGAAGTTCACCAGGTGCCTAACAGAGGACCGTGCCAGATCTGGGTGGAGCGGGGGCTGGCTGGGTTCCCTCGGCGGCAGGCCAGGCAGTTGGGGAGCCCAGCAGGAGGCAGACCCGGTGCCTGTCCCAGCCCACCTGGAGGCGGCACCAGCAACCCTTCAGCACCTGCTCCTGTGGGGTTCTCTCGTGCATTTCCTCAGCACTTTCCACTCACAGACCGCAGAGCGCCGGCACGTTCCAGGCCTTGGGGACCGCACCCTTTGGGGTGCAGATGTCCATAGTGCAGCCCTGGCACAGGCCCAGTTCCCATCCTGAGGCTCAACAAGTGCTGACAGCCCTCATCTTCAGGGACATTCCCTGCAGAGTGGGGCCTGGGGAGTCCTGAACTGTTGACCTCTGCCCCTGTTTTGGTGGACAGGGACGGATTTAGTGACAGCCTCCTATCATGCTCACTGCCCTCCAGGGCACTCAAGATGCAGAGGCAGCCTCATCACTTGAGCCTCCAGCCTCCAGAGGCTCCCATTGCCTCTGGGTACACGTGACACTTGGGCACTTGGAAAGTGCTGACCTGGCTGCAGAGGTGGCTACCTCGGTGGTGCAGTGCAGGGCCTGCCCGGTATGCAGGAGGCCCTGGGTGAGACCATCAGCACTGAAGGGAAAAAAAGGGTGGGAGAAGGGGAGAGAGAGGGAAAGAGAGGAAGACATTGTGGAGTCCTGAACGTCAGCCTCTGAGATTCAAGGCCCTGGGACTGGGAGTGGGGTTCAGAATCGTTACCTTTAACAAGACTGTGTATTAATTCTAAAATGAACGTTCCTCACGTGCTTTGGGAATTTGTGACTCCTGGGAAATGCCAATGTTTTTCCAAGAGGCATCCAAGCGTCTCCAAATCACTTTTCTTTCCAGTCGCTGTTCATCCTGTTTCCAGTTGCAGCTTCTTGTTCTGTTCTGTGTTACTGTAACAAAATGCCTGAGACCAGATACTCTGTGAAGAAAGAGGGTTATTTGGGCTCTGGTTTTGGAGGCAGAGGAGGCGAAGAGCAAGCGGTAGCACCTTCCTGGGCTCTAGTGAGGGCCTCCTGCTGCCTCACAGTGCCACAAGGTGTCAGAGCAGCTTAAGGTCAGCAGGGTGTGCAGAGGACAGGGGCTGGCCTGCTTCACCACCACCCACTCTTGCAGGGACTAATCCAGTCCCACAAGGCTTACCTCACCCCTGAGAGACCGGACCCGTGCATGAGGGTGAAGCCCAACTGCCTCTTGCAAGGCCCCACTTTGAAAGCTCCTGCCACCTCACACGGTGACATTAGGGACCACACTTCTAGTGCAGGAAAACCACAATCAAGACGCAGCGGAAGGAATCATCCCTTGCTGGGCGGGAACACACGTGTGTCTTTTCCTGCTGCCTGACATGCACAGCCTGGTCTGGGTGCGTTTCCTGTCCACTGGGCCTGCAGTCAGTACTCGCCTCCTGAGGCGGCCACATTGCAGCCTGAGGTGCTGCCTGAGCCTGGCAGGCACACGCCATTGTCCCAGCTCCCCAGCTCCTGGAGCCATCTGCATCTGATGGTGGCCTCCTTGGGCGGGGATGTTTAAAACACAAGGGCGCCTGGTGCCTCTGCCTCTGCAGGCGGACCTCTAAGGCAAGGGTGCTCGGAACAGAGGTGAAAGGAATGAGCAAGGCCCTAGGCAGGCAAGGACCAGCTTCCGTGACCTTAGAGTCCCCTGAGAACAGGACAGGGAGGAGAGAGAGAGGGCTGAGGCTGAGCTCCAGGGATACTGAGTGCCTCCTCCCAGGGCTGGGAACAGGCACAGGGACAGCAGAGGAGACCTCAGAGTGGCTGCAGACCGTCTTCTTGGCCTGTCCTCCTTTCCAGGCTCCCATCATCTGGGCACCCTGGGCTCCGGCCTCCCTGCCTCCACGAGGTCCCACACGTCCCCATCCCATCTCCATCAGGGCCTCTCCTGGCCTCCTGCCCTCCTCCAGCTCCAGCTGCTGTCTAGCTGGGCTCACTCACCTGGAGAGCTCAGATCCCAGAGCAGGGAGGAAGCAGCTGTCGGCACCCCAGGAAGACAGCAGACCTCCCCCTTGCAGAGTCTTCAGCAAACTCTGAAGGTTTCCGACTTCTACCCTGCAATCATCCCTCAGATGCTGTCAAGAGCATCAAGAAACAGAAAACCCACAATGAGCGAAGTTCACAAAGGAGGGCTGCCAATCCCCGGATGCCGCAGTGAGGGTGGGCTCTGGGTGCTCCTGACCCCAGGTGTGCTCCTCCAGCCAGGCGCCTGGGCTGCAGCCACGGGGGACCCGCGTTTCTCCTCCAGCTAGGTAGCTTGGATGTGGCCCTGGCACACTGTGGCGGTGCGTTTCTCTCTCTTGACCTCCATGGGTTCCCAGGAGGACGGAGTGACCTTGGGCTTTGGCCGACCATTTTGTTTTCACTTTTACCTCTGCAGCTGCGTGGCTCCCAGGCACCTCATCTTTCTGGGTACCCTGGTCTTCCTGCTGCTCACCCCACAGCCTTGTTGCGGGGTTGTGTGTGGATGCCAGGAGTCGGAGACCCCCAGCCAACAGTAGTTTCCCACGCCTTTGCCTGAAGTCCTGTTGTCTGTCACCTTTTTGCCTGAGGCCCATGTGTCTGTCCCTCTTGTCTTCAGGTCATAGAAGCCCCTGATGGTGTGATAAGGAACACACCCACCCCAGACCGACCACCTGGGTCCAGATCTCAGCTCAGACTCTGCTCAGCTGTGATGGCATGGGAAGTGACTTCACCTATGTGTGACGTCACTTCTGCTGCTGTTAAACCATGTGACTCTTAGGGTCATTTGAGGCTTACCCAGGCTGTGATGCACAAGTGCTTGGGACAGAGCCTGGCACATAGTGAACTAGATGCGAGCAAATTTTCCAAGGACCCAGTGGACATTGGGAGGTGCTTGCAAACAGTCTACTGTCACTTTGGAGGCTTTGTGCCTACAGCCCACCAAATGGGCTGGTCTTAAGTACCACTTCTCAGCAGTGCCTGTTAACGCACCATCGCAGTGTCATGACCTGGCCCCAAGTCAGTGGACTGCAGTCTGCACCAGCATGCAGAGACCCCGGCTCCCTTCCCTAGCTGTGTGACGTAGGGCAGGTGCCCTCACCTCTCTGAGCAGACTTTCTCATCTGTAACTCAGATGTGAACTTCTGTGTCTCTCAGGACTTGCTCTGAGGATCCCAAGGAACACTGGGCAGCCCAGCGGGCACCAGCATCTTCTCCTGAAACCACACCACCCGTGCTTCCCAGCCTTCGAGAAGTGCCACAGGGGAGGCCGGCTAGGGGAGGTGCTGCCCTGTGTGGGACAGCCTGGCACGGCTCCCTGCCCTGCTCCGCCCTGCGCTGCCCCTGCCCCCCAGCTGGCCAGCTGCTCAGCGTTTCCTCGCCCTCCCTCCCGCAGGACGAGCACCCGCTGTCCT